>ONZK01002066.1:142770-174326 GCA_900322385.1 Pharnaceum exiguum | reverse complement strand
TCATAACGTCCATCCAAAGCTACAAAATTGACCATAATGTCCAAATTGTAACTTTTTTAACCAAAATATCCATTGTAGGTTACAAAATTGACCAAATTGTCAATTCGGGGAATCTTCTCTAGCAAATTGGGATCTTGCTGATCACTGTCACTGAATGAGAGCTTTCTCTTTGCCCCTACATCAGTACTCGTACTAGCCAACATTGTCTGATCAACTTCAGTTGTATTGGGTGTACCAAGATTATTCATTGGAGATAATCTCTGCATAATGCTATAATAGGAAATTAATTGGTCCTGCTGCTGCAATGCAAGAGAGCAAAATATAATAATAATCGGTATACAGTCCCATTTTTTTAGTAGTAACAATGTAAACAATTTTAGTCCTCAAGAGAGTAAAAAAAACTCACATTTTCTGAAGTTTCCCACAATGAAACAGTAGCAATTTTGAGTTTCAATGCTTCTTGGGTTAATTGCCAATCAATAGTTGCCAACACTGCTGCTGCTGCAATAATCGATGGCCGATATTCGATCAAATAAATCTCTGCATCCATTCATCTAATACAATATTAATACTTAACATTACAATCCTAACATTACAATCCTAACATATCACCAACAAGAAACCACGCACCAATGTTAATGTTTGTTACCTTTAATTACAGACATGACCATCTCCGTTGCTCCGAACATAAAGTCATCAAACTTGCTACCATCATCAGAAAATCTTCCAATGAAATAATTAACGAAAGCAAATGGAGTGATCAAGCTCATTTTCCACCCCATTGTGCTCAAAACAATTAACTCCATCTTCTGAATAACTTGTCAATCAAATCTATAGTCCGGTTCTGTAGCATAATCTGATAATGCAGGTACTTTACTCTCTTCTACCTTGGCAGCAATTGATAAGCATGCTATTATTGCTCCCATTTTTTCTTCCTGCAGCAACATTAAAATTAATTATTGGTATATATGATCAACCAAGCCATTTTCATTTATTAAACTACAGTATGTAGCAATTTTGTTTACTTACATCAATGCGCCTCTTTGATAGTAAGCGGTCAAAGTACGTGACTGACAAGTATGCAGTTTGGTTGTGAAATCCCAGTTGGGTTTGAGCCTGCATTCACAAGTATGCAGTTAAACTGTTACTTCCACTAATTATCATGCCATCAATCTTTGTTATAAATTGTTTAAACTAAAAGCCGGCGCAATTAAATTTGGACGGAGAGAGTAACATTGCGGTCATGATAAGAACGTACATTGAGAATCCAGTTGGTGGCATCCAAACGAGCATCCTTCTCCCAGGAATCAAAGCAAGTGGTGGATCCAAAATTTGCATCTAAATTTTCTTTTTGGGCTAACAATTTGATATAATCATCATCATAGTACTCTTGAGAAGTATGTGATTGATCAGTAGCCATTATGTTGATGATATTGGCCTCGTTTTCATATAAGCAAGATTTATCTTCTTGGCAAAGAAGAAGGTTAGTATATGCATCTTGATCATGAGAGCTTATTTTCTCCATTTTTACTTTTGTTTGGGGTTTATGTTTTCTCCATCCTGGTTTGAAGATCAAGCGCTTTGCCCGACCCATTTTCAAGACCCAACGGCCCGGTCCGAATTGAAGATCAAGTGGTTTCCTATTGTTGTACGGAGTAATAGTTTTTAAGTTTAGTGTTGTTAGACTACGCTCGAATTAAATGTATTTTTATGTTTTAAGTAGTTGTAGTTTTAGTTTTTTATTAGTTTCTTTTTTAGTGTGGTTGGGTTGGAAGAGTTTGGTTGTTGCATTCAACCCGGTTCCCTTATCCCTTTTCACCGGGTTGCCCACCTACCACATTCTCGCTAACCCCTTCTCAACCACACATTTCGTTTAGTTTGTACTTAGCACTTGGGTGTATGTTACTTCCCGAGATGGGACCCCAAGTGTTTTCACTCATTCCTTACCTTTTTTTAAAAAAAAAAAAATATAAGCAAGATCTTGTGATAGCCCATAAAGGAAATTTATTATTTAATCTATTTTTATTTTTATTTATAATTAACTGCTGCTAAATCTGCGAGGAGGCAATCTAGGGTGGCTAGGGAAGGAAAGAGAGAGAGTGGAGTGGAGGGAAGGGAGGTGATTCTGGCGCTAAAGGGTGTATGTATCAATGTACAGTATGTTATTGGGGAGCTGTTAAAAGCGGTTTTGGTGCCGCCGAAATTATGAATGAAAGAACGAACTAATGGCTGCTACTCTGCTGCTGTACTCACTAATGCAGTAATGCAAAGGCAGTGAGAAAATCTCGTGCTCTATTTTTTTCCCTCCTCATTATGCTAAATCTTCGCATTTTTATGTGCACTAGACAATCACTAGCTAGTGTTTATATACGTCCACCATTAGCAATGTCGCTGACCGCTGTATCTTCTTTTTTTTGCTGAGGTTTGACCGTGACTTCATTAGTTGAGTCCTCGCTAATCATTCCTAGGAAATGAATTGGGGAAAAGTGGTAAGTGATTCCATTTTCTTAACTTAAAAGAATAAATAAATAATTAAAATAAACTCTAAATTTTGGATCAGTGTCACAACAGTGATACGGGGACACGCAGCAATGCACTCTTTGGTTGGTTTTCTGACCTTTTAATTTGTTACACGAACTAATGGTGGATAATTTAGAAGATTTGTTAGGTCACCGTTTAGAGTCTTCCCAAAGAAAAAAATTGTACAAAACTTCTTGATTTTTCCTAATTTTGCACAAAATTCCTTTGACCTTACTTGTTTTGTTGGAATTCCCTTATTAATCTTTGTAAAAACATATTTTTGACCGCTTTTAGATTTTTCTTCCAATTTAATGACAATGTCTCATATATAAAACTTGTTCACAAAAAATTGTGATATTTTAATAATACTTAAAATTGAGTGAACCCGTTTTTTATATAAGATTGGGTATAAATAACCCATCGTCTACACAATAATGACCCTTCATCTACACAATAATGACCCTCCTACCCAGTCTCATATATGAAACATGGTTCATACAAAATTTTCTTTTTAATAATTAGACTGTTTTGTTGTTGTTGTTGTTGTTTTTGAAAACAACTTTAGAAGGTTTTGAAAAAAAATGAAAAAAAAAGAAGAAGATAGTTCCTCCTTCATAAGAAAGATTTTTTTTCCTTTAGTAGAAAAATATGTGTGAAACCGTTTCACGTATGAGGCGGGTCATTAATGAGCACATTAAGGTGCACTGGAAGGTCATTCATCGACTTTATCTGTCATTAATAACCACGTCTCATATATGAAATGAATTCACACAATATTTTGAGTTTCTTTATGGTGGTTGTTGTTTCAAACATTTTCATTCTTCTCAAATTTTTTCGTTAAAAAATGATTTAGTTCATTTGACCTAGCTCAATATTCAATTTAGTTGAGCTTATATCTTGTAAGTGTGATAGGATTGAATACATATACCAATTTGTGAGCATTTGTATGTCATATATTTTATTTAATTAATTACAATCTTTAATTATATCAGCCTATTATTAAATGGGTTTTAATAAATTATTAAGCATATAATAGTTAAACAAAAAAATTGATTTCATAAACAGTTCAATTTACTTTAGCTCAAACAATCGAAAAGAACACACCCAAACTCCTAAAGTTATATACTAGCTAATAAGGTTGAATGTTTCATTTTCAACAACAATAATAACAACTTAGTGTAAATTCCCATTCAATGGGGCTGCTCGTGGGTCAGGACGTGCGCAACCATACCTATGTTTAAGAAAATAGAGAGGTTGTTTGCGAGATTGACCAATTTATGTCATGTAAAATAGATAGTATAAACATTTAAGTTTAGTATAATATAGATGTTACCAATTTGATTTCATTTTGTCTAATGAAGTATAAAGATTAGCAAAACATTGGCTAATGAGTAATTTAAATATAATATTTTTATTTCAATTTCCTCCTAATTAAAATGTTGTTTTGTAAATTTTTAGTCACAAAAGAAATTTAGATACAACAAAATATTGAGATATAATGAAAAATAATTGAAAAACTTATAAATTGACTAGTTTTTTTTTTGACCAATCAGACACTCAATTGTTGAATTAATTATTATGTGCACCACGTATAAGTTTAAGTATTTATAACACGTATTATTAGTTATCTTTTAACTATGATTAGTCACTACTTTATTATAGTTACAAATGTTGCAATTTTTCGTGGAAGGGGGTTCTTGATCACTTCCTCAACTATTGTAGCATTAAAGGGAAATGTGTTTAACAATGTAGGGTTTGTTGGAGTAAGCAGCTCCATATAATTTAAGTGATGTTTTGGATTCGAGCCTTAGTAACGTAGGCAGTGTATGCAATTGAAGATTTGTGCTAATCTTGGCACCCTTAGGTGGGCAAAAAAATAAAAAAGGGGGCAAACACTCTTGGCCACTTATTCTTATTTATTTTTTTTTTTTAAATGGTGGATACCTAGTCCTAAATTTATGGCCCGAAATACCGACCCAACTCCACCATCCCCCTCTAACCACGGATTCTCTTATCCGTCGTGACGGATAACAATTTGTCATCATAAATATAAGAAATTGTTGTCACAGATATTTTTGTTAACCAACTAAAAAAACTGTGATGACGGATCTTGAAGTTCGTCATCACAGATAATGGGTAAAAGTGTTTGTCCTCTTTTTTCTCGTTTTGCCCACCTAGAGGTATCAAGGTTAGTCCAAGCACTAGTATGCAAATAGCCTTATTGGGAGATTCATCAACCACAGCCACGTCTGTGATCCGGTCAAGTTCGAATGTACTTGAGGAGAAGTTCTGATGAACCAAACGGGAAATCCCAAACGAAGGTAAAGGTGTTTCCAACTTGATAAGGAAGTTGTTTGCTTTAAAATTTCATTTATTTGATTTATTTATTTCTTACTCGTACATGTTTTTCACAAGTTGGTACTTGCACACTCTCTATCAAAACCCCCTTTTTTTGTCGGTTCCATCTTTGTGGCCGTGTGGGACTGTGGGGGCAGGACGGACAGTGCCAACAACCACAAAACGTACGCAAGAACATCAAGCTCCGTCCATTTTTTTATGTGGCCATAATGAGATTCAGTTGGAACTACTCTTGATCCTCCTAATACTTCGACAAATTAAACAGGACACAAATTACAGTGTTTGCTCAAGCTTCAATTGTGGACATTGACCAAAATAAATAAATTTGTGAATAATGACTTGGATCCACGCCAATTTGATAGAAGTCGCTATTTTTTAATATTTCATAGTAGTATTAGGCTATTAGCTATACAATTCTACCAGCGACTCGGTTGATCAAGTAGACCCGGTGCTAATTCTCTCTATTTCATGGATACTATAATGACAGCCTAGATGATGAGTAAGGATATAGAAGTTCTGACTCGATGATGATTTGGATTTTCCTTACCCTCTTACAAAGAGAAAAATCAAAATAAATAAGCATAGACGTCCACGGCTACTATTCTACTCCGTTTTACGTTGTTCTTGCAATCCTATCCATATAAAACCAATATGAAGAAGCTAAGTCTGCAAAGCTTGATCTGGACATTAGCTATTCTTTGGCTACATTCAATTAACAATAGTTAAACAAAAACTATAATTCGACAAATAATATGTACGCGCATTTTGTTTGTTTCTTACGCTCCCCGTACATTAGTCATTAATTTACGGCAACGATGACCAAATGCAAAATGCTACAACGTGCTTCTATTGGAGTTTTTATTTCTCTTCATTCTTCTAATTACAAAACATTTAAAGGTGCTGGAACAACTAACAATAGGATGAGGATAAAGTTGACTGATCGATTAGCAAATAATTAATCACTATGTTTTGACTAATTAATGATTAGCGTCACGTCCTACAAGGCTACAACAAGGACTGATTCGAACAGTTGTTTATGAAGAGGTAATCCATGGTTGAAGGACGAAAATAAAAAGGAAAACATACATGAAAGGAAAGCGGACAGCTAACAAGAGAAAGTGACAATGCAAAAACACAAGCCGATGGATTGGTACCGACACAACATGTCATGTCAGCTTAATAAATCCAGGTGGATACAGATGCACCCTAACAACAGAATCAAATACCCATATCAAAATAATCCTTTATGATTTATTACAATTGATAAGTGCTCTGTCTTATATAATCACCTTCTAAATCCACCTTTATAATTATCCAAATTATCCAAATTATCCAAAATCTAGTCAACTCAATTAACAAAATGGATGAGAAATAATTTTAAAGTGGTGGGGTATTTTATACCGAGTCATTTCCATGATCCATCATTGGCTAAGGGTACCAAGTTGCTCCGTCCTCCTACCCTTAACCCCGCGTTGCCTTTGCATAGTTGCATACTTGCATTCATATATAACAGGACAGAAAAGAGAACGCTTCAACAGATTTTTCGATCAACACAAGAATTCGTAGTATTTTCATTCATTTTCAGCTGCAGCGTCTACCCGTCTAATAACAAAAGGTAAGCCCTATGCATGGTTATTTGACTTGTTGTACACCAATGTTGATTTGTTAAATTTCTTTTTCTTTGTTGTATGATGAGTTTTTGCCCCCTTCAACTGTTGAATATAATATGTGGATATATATTTATCCAAATGGTGTTCCTGGCATAGAAAGTTTCAAGCTGCATGCATGAACATTAAGTGTTCAATCCAATTTTGAACAAAAAAATACTGTATTGTTTTCATCACCAAGTCAATTCAAGACCAATTCAATGTAACCCAAGGTGGATAAGTTTTGGATCATTATATAAAGCATGCAAACAAAGACTACATTCCCATAAAAACAAAAAACAAAAAAAAAAAGACTAAATAAAACAGGGGATTTTAGAAAATTTGATTATCAAGAGCCAAATTGTTGATATTAAGGCCAATTTATCTGGACAGGAAAGTAGAACTATTAAAGAAAAGGGAAAAGATGGATGAGATGGTAGACAATCCGAAGACTACAGGAGAAATGGCTTTATCATCACCACCGCCACCACCTCCATTGCCGCACCCGGCGACGACTTTATTCAACAGGAAGCTTTTGGCTATGGCTATGGCATTGGTCAACAAGGATAGATCATCATCAAATGCTCAAAGTTCTGTCAACAATGGGACAAAGGATATGTGGGAGCGCCTTTTTGACCAAGCTTATCGCGCTGATGTTGAGGTTCTTACGGATGGTGGTGGAAAGATTTTTGGACATGCTAATGTCTTGGTATGATTTCCATACCCTTGTCAAGTTATGTGGCATGTATTTTTGATTAGATAAAAGTCTAGCCACAAAATTACAAACAACAACAACAACAACAACCGAGCATAATCCCCATTCAATGGGGGTACTCGGGGGTCGGGATGTAGGCAACCTTTCCCTTGGGAGATTGTTTTCGAGATTGACCCTAAATGCATTTAGAATTGGAGAACCGTCTTGTAGGCCAGAATTTTAGAGATTTGATTCAATGAACATATATGCATAGATCATGACATCTGATGTCAAGGACTTATTTTTTGGGCAGGGCATGGCTTCTCCTGTGATCAGACACATGTTGAAGCAAGCAAAAACCAAAAATCGAAGACGGTCCATTTCAATTCGCGGTGTTCCACATGATGCGGTTCGAGTTTTTATTAGATTTCTGTATTCTTCAAGGTAATTTCATTTCTTGTTCTTTGTTCGAGAGCACTGTAGTGTGAATTGTATAATTGCGCATTCTGATGAGATGTTGGTGTTAATGGTGCAGCTACGAAGCAGAAGATATGGAAGAATTTGTGCTGCATCTTCTAGTACTATCCCATGTTTTTGTAGTTCCTCACCTGAAGAGGGAATGTGAAGCTCAGTTGGAAAATGGCTTGCTCAACACAGAGAATATGGTCGATGTGTTCCAGCTTGCTCTTCTCTGTGACACCCCAAGGCTCGGCCTCATTTGTCACCGCACTATTTTGGACAATTTCAAGGCTGTCTCGGAAACTGAAGGCTGGAGAGCCATGAAGCAGGCCCATCCGGCTCTCGAAAGAGAGATTATGGGTACGGTGGTTGATGCGGATATGGTAAGCATCTTCATAATCATCTTTCATTGTTTACTAAACTAGATTTCCAATCATGATGTGCCTGGCTGTAGGACTATTTAAGTTATGTTTAAATCTCTACTGTCAACTTCAGTTGATCTTATCTAAAGCGTTTTTAACAAATATCGGACTTTCAACTTCATATCCTCTCTTTCTGTGATTCTGTCCCACCTGTCATGTGCTGAATCATATTCTAAGCTATCAAGAGAAGTTAAATTTGATATTTCTCTAAGGAGTCAAAGTTAGTAAACATAATTGTGATGTTCATGATTAGGTTGGTGCGCCGTGCACATGTTATATGCTGCTTAGTTGCCAGACCAATCTGTGTAGCATAGCAGTGGGTCAAGCTAATGTTTTCAAAATTGATTTAGTTACAATCATGAGCTTAGTTTTTGACTTGGCGGGTATTTTTGTTCATTCACAGAGGCAAAAGGTATTGATTAAAAAGAGAAATGAGAGGAAGATGTATGAGCAATTATACGAGGCAATGGAGGCACTAGTCCATATATGTAAAGATGGGTGCAAAACAATAGGTCCTCATGATAAGGCGCCAAAGGAAGACGAAGCCCCATGCTGCTATACAGCCTGCAAGGGACTGGAGCTCCTGGTCCGTCATTTTGCTGCTTGCAAGCTCAGGGTTCCTGGTGGTTGCGCTCACTGCAAGAGGATGTGGCAGCTGTTGGAATTGCACTCCCGTCTCTGCGCTGACTCTGATGAGTGCCGAGTTCCTTTGTGCAGGTAACCTCAAATTGCCCTCGGATTTTTTACTGCTGTATATTTGAAGTACAGTATCGCGATTTCAGAGTTCAGACTTTAATAATGTATGAACACTGCTTTGCTTTGCCAAGAGTTCTAAGCATGGTAAGGACCTTTTGATTGCAGGATGTTCAAGGATAGGAGCACAAAGCAGAACAAGAAGGAAGATATGAGATGGAAGATTCTGGCGAAGAAGATACTAAGATCGAAAAGTATTTCCGGGGCACCATACTTTTCAGCAGCCAACTCTTCATGACAGTAGCTGTATGGCGCCGCCATACTCCCAACTGTACATTTCACATACTGTAACTCATAGCTCTGTAAACTAGCTGGAACTAAAAGCCTGGACATATGTAAGCTCAATACACTTCTTCCAGAAAACTGTAAACATGAAATGGAAAGGAAGAAGTTAGGGAAAAGAATGGGATTGTTCTGTTTAAATTTTTTAACTAAACAGAACTTGTTCCCACTTTCTTTTATCCCTTGAGGCTTCTATTACAAGTTGAGGAAATGTACAACCCGGATGATCAATTGAATATTAATCAGAATCCAGAGTCAGAGCTTTTGGGGATACAATTTCATATGTTCGTTGACATTCATTTATCTGATTTCTGATTGTCATTAAGGATGACTTAGTTATATATGAGACGGAGTTATTAATAGCACTCCAGTGATCATTAATCAACATTTTTCTTCTGCATAATTTTTTCTCGGTATAAAAAAAAAATTGTGAAAGAGTTACACTGTAAGAAAAAAAGAAAAGGAAAATAAAGCCGATAGCAGCAACAGCATAAAATTCACAGTAAAATCATTCCCCGCTCTTAAATTCAAAACGCTCGCCCAACACAACACAACACAACAACCCTCTTTCCTTTTCCTTCTGTCCCCCCTTCCCCTTCCCCTTCCCCTTCCCCTTCCCCTCCCAGTTAATTAAACCGGACAAGAGACGACTCACACGACTGTTCCCCCTTTCCAGTTTCTTTGATCTACCAATTGTCGTAACTTATAAAGGTAACTCTCGTTCAATTAAATTCAATTCATTTCACCTCCAATAACCTGACTATCTATCTCTTGCCCCACCCTCAAATTACCTGCTGAGTACTAATTAATTAATGCCTGCCAATATCAATATTACCATGTTATTCTCTTCATTCAAATTACTAATCCAACGAAACGCTGTCGTTCCATTTTAATTTTATTATCCAATACACCAATTTGTTCCTCTGAATTTTATTACTCCAGAGAGAAATACAGAAAGAGTGCAAGCAAGAGAAAGGAATAATAATGTCTGATGTAGTAGGGGTAACACCGTCCAACAGCCCATTTTCGGGCCTAGTAATCTGCGTGACAGGACTAACAAAAGAAACTAGGAAGCAAGTCAAGGAAATCACTGAACAATTGGGTGGTAAATACAGCCCTAGTTTACACCCTCAGTGTACCCACTTGGTAGTCGAAAGTACCGGAGGGCGGAAACTAGACCATGCCTTAAAGCACGGGTTGAGCAACGGGCTTCATCTCGTTACCCTTGGGTGGTTTCTTGATAGTGTTAGGAGAAATGTACGCCTTAGCGAGCTTTCGTATGCTTTAATGGATTCCCGTTGTTGTGAATCGCGGAAGGGGGTTGTTGGACAAGAGTCGGAAAATCAGTTGTTGGGTTGTTTGATTTATGTTGATTCGGAGGTTTCTTCTAGCTTGCGCGGTAAAGTGGTTGATGCGGTCACACGAGAAGGTGGGAAGGTAGTTGATAGATGGTTTGTTGGTTGTGGTGCTAGCTATGTGGTTTGTGAAAGGTCTTCGGTTTATAGGTATTTAGGACATTGTGATAATATTGTAAGTCCTGTATGGGTTTTGAAGACGGCTAAAGAGAGATCTAGGCAACGTTTTGGAGGGGTTTCGACTGATTTGGCTAGGCAAGTTGGGATGATGCTTGAGAATTTGCAGCATGTGTCGGAAAGACACGAAGGTTGCAATGTGAATGAGCAGAGTCCTGTTTGTAAAAGACATAGCGTAAGCCAAGCGGATAGGCTGCAGATAGTGAAGCTTGCGAAATGTGGTGTTAGAGATCGTCGTGCTAGACGTCTGCAGAAATGTGAAATGCCTTTGCGTCCGATTAATCCTAGCAGCCTTTTGGACTCTATTTGCTGGTCGGTATCTGAGCCAACTTCGACTGCTGCTCTCTATGCAGGCTCCAGAAATGACTCTAGGGTTGACAAAGATGTGCGTCCTGATGAATGGGGGTCAGTGGCATCTGAAGTTCCGTCCTCAAACACCTTGCGACCGCTCACAGAAATTGAGAAAACCGAGTTGGTTTTTAAAAACCCTTTTCTCACCATACTGTTTCCTATTGATCGGTTTTCTGAGATGGGGCCTTCTTCGAGAACATACTTCAGTGAATCAGGGTTTACTTGTTCGCAGTTGCTGGACTTTATTTATAAATTTTACCAGGAGAATATGTCAGATAATGAGATAGAGGCTGCTATTCACACCGATTCAAGGCATGCTGATCAGCTCCGTGAGGTATACTGCAGTGAAGAACTTGGTATCCTGGCGTACAAACGAATAGATTTCCTTGGTAGCCGCAAAAGTTTTGAAATGTTGAAGCGCATTAGTGGGGATAACAACAGCAATGTCTATGAGCTGCTACTCGGAGCTTGATGAACTATTCCACTCTAGCCAGACCAGTTTTTTCTCGTGATGCCACAGCTTAAGCTCATGGTAGTAAGTGTTTTCAAGCTTCATTTTAAACTATATTTCTTGTTTCAGATTCTATTTTTGAAGTACTTGCCTTGCAATCAGCTTGCTCTATTATTGCTCAGCTTTATCTTTTCATTCACTAAGCAATTCAAGTGCTCGTTTACCAAGGAACCATAAGAATTCTATATGATCCTTCTTTTTTTTTTGTTTGCTGATTGCTGTAATTGGACAAAAAGCAATCATAAGAAAGTTTCCAATTTCTGTGTCAATTTTTCATTTCGTTTCCACTATTTCAGAAGCCTCGTTTAAGTGGTAAATCAGTTTTTGTGATTGGAGATCAAAGGATATAAAAAGGGGGTAGCTTGCAAACCTTGTAGAGAATTTGACTGCTGCATCATTTTATTTCTACATGAGTATAAAGAAATTATAATGTTAAATAATATTTGCGAAAGCCGAGCAATTTACAAGGAGTATGGGACAAAACTACTTCAATGAAGATTTTACTGCAGTGTATATCTTCCACTAGTGTGTAAAAATGGCAATGTATATTGAGTCCTGATGCTGGCGTCTCAAAGGCTGCCCTGTGTGTTGGATTTGGCTCTTGAGAAGTGGATGCCATAGATTCTTGACATATAAGAATTGCAGTGACCAATGTTCTTTCACTGCTTTTTAATTCACTTTCAGATAGTCATGCATGCTGCTTTGAAGTCAAATGATATTCTTGAGTCAGCATCTCATGGTTTCCATTGCGCCTTTTGTTCCGACTCGTTTATAGCAGGACGCAGAGAAAGACACTTTTCACTAGTATTATGATTCATGAGGATATGCCATCTTCTCCTGAACTATCATCTCGTCTAACATTGTACTTAGTGAGTACTGGTAGCGATGCATAAGCAGATATCCGAAATGATCTAGCTGTGCCCATGACTGCCCTGTCGTCCATTCTTCCCACTTCCTTACATACATTATCTAATATGGAGAGGAAATCTCTTACAATCATAAAAATTCTGAACGGATGAGCTTCTTCCTTCGCTGTGTCACCATGGAAATATTCAGTCACATCTTTCACATGACGTAGTGCTTTTCTTTCGTGAGCCTTGACCCTGGCTATTTCTTCATCAGCTTCTTTCATAAAAAGTCTCATTGACTCGAAGAACTTGCCCTGCATATCTGGTTTCTCGTGTTGTAACACTAGCCTTACTTTATCAAGTCCCATCTCTAGTTTTGATACATAGCCGCTTAATACATCTGAGTCCATGCCAGCCGCACTTTTCACACTGCCTAGCTCTTTTCCGAGACCTGAAACGATTTGTAGCCCTTGCTTCCTGAATTCCTCCTCCTTCTTGGCAGAACTTAATTGATTTTGAACTATTGAGTCAGAGCCTGTACCTTCGGACTTCAGGATTTCCTGGACAACGAAGTGGAGTAAAGTGGTCTTTCCATCTGTTCCCTTTATATCTACCAGTTTTAGTAGGGTATCAAGTTTAAATGCTTTGGCGTCTCCTCGATTTGTTCCCACGTTCATTCTGTTCCCCGTTTGGAGAACAGCTTCTATTAGTTTGAGGAAAAGCCTGCTGTTCTTCAATTCTTCACTTGCTATCTGCAACAGATCACACAGTTAGCCAAGTGTTGCAAATGACGAAACTTTCTAAGTCTGATTGAATGACAGGTAAACAAATTTACACTGGCGGATGGTAGGGTAGTTTACACGGAGTGAGGAACTAACTCTCAATTAAACTACATGTTTTCAGCAACTTTACCTCAAGTGTTTCAAATGATTTTCTTAGGTATCTCACTTCTGTGTCAAAGTTGGCCCTGTACATCATAGCTTCAACTCTTTTAAATGCAAATGGTATATCAAGTATCCCCTTAAGGAATCTCTCAGCAGAGCCTAGCTTTGAAATGTCTCCACTGTAGTCCTTAAGTTTTATTTCTTCTTCCTTGGTTGGTGCCATCTTGACCAATGTCTCCAAAAGCTCTGCACCTAGCCCTTCTGGATTACCTGTACTACGAAATAACAACTTAGTGTATTGGATGACAGATCACGAGATAGAAATAATAGAATTTATGCTTGGGTGCTGGAAATGCAAGAACAGTGGTTAGCCATTTCTTTTTCACTCCTGTTATCATTTTATTGTTGCACATCCTAATTTGTGCAGCTATTTGCTGGGTTCATGCAATGATGCTCATATTACCTAATTTTTTGTAAATGGTAAGTATGTTTTTCATGCATCTTTCTCATGAAATTTTTTGTGTGGCATTTGATATGTGATGCAGCCATGCAGGTTTATGCGGCTGCGATCCAGCATGAGGAGGAATGCCAACTGACCACTGTATCGGCATGAAAAATATATATCATCTCTATCAGTGTATTGAAGAGCGAGGATAACTGACAAAGGTTATAACTTCTATTAATGCGATTCGAGGTTTCCATTCTATAGGAGAAAATCAGCCCCTTAAAGGTCAGTGCAAAAGAAAGTTTGGTTCGAAAGCTCCTGTTAGTTAGACTGGATAATATTAGTACTCACAAGATTAAGTTCCTAGCGTAAAGATTGCGACTTCTTTATTTCTACTCCTTTGATTCTTGTTCGCGTTGGCAAAATTTTACAGGAACTCTAGCTTTGGACATAAGACCTTACAAGATGTTATAATTTATTGTTTATCTTCCATTTCTTCAAGGAGAACTCTTGCTCTGCAGCGACAAATCCGTCTTCACACTACTTTTTGAGTTGCATGTTATACAATACTCATTTCCGCAACAATTCTTCCTACACTTTTGGTCGTTTGCATCAAATGCAGAGTGCAAAGACCATAGTCATCTACTGTCTTACTAAAGACAGTGACACAATATTTGAACCTCTTCTATATTGAAGCCAAGGAGTTTATCGGAAATTCTTTTGCAAATTTAGGATAGAAGGGAGATTTATCTTATATTAGCATGTCCAAAAATAAAATAAAAAAATCCCAGATTCTTTAATGTCTATGGAGCTAGGCACCCTCACCTAGGCTTTGCATTTGTAATTAGAGGGCATATCAATGTCACAGGGATTGGGAAAAGAAGAATTCATACCATCAAGAAGTGCCTCAGCAACCTCATCCTTCGTTACGTTGAGGGCTCTTAATAATATGGCTATATTCTGCGACTTCTTAGGGTCTAGAACTCTCCTTTCTTTCTCAACAGCAGGAAGAACTGATTTATTGGGTGCATCTTTCTTCACTGTAGTAGTAGAATTGCATCCAAATAAACTCTCCATCATGTCCTCATTTAACCTGCAGTGAATGGGCAATATGGTCAAGATTTTGATACTAATTGCAGTTGGATTCATAGGCGATGCTTGTAGCTTACTGGAAGGAGCTTGATTTCAGCTGGTCCCATACTGTGGCTCTGTCTGAGGTTGCTCTCACTTTATCCCAGTGCAGGGGCTTCAACTTTGGTCTCTGTCCCTCCATATCATCTCCATTAGGCCTTCCTGAGGAACTGCATACATTATCAAGTTCTTCAGCTGGTTTTGCTGTCTCTCTTTTAGGACTGCGTCTGGACACTGGGGTCGAAATCTGCGGCTTATGAGGTTCTAGAGGAGTCCCATTTGTTTTCTCACCACGCACGTTATGGGGTGTTGCTAACGGTTTCCTTTGAGGTGGTGGGGGAGGAGGAGGAGGTGGTGCTCGTGGAGGTGGTGGTGGTGGAGGTGGTGCTGCTTGTGGTGGAGATTTCTGGTGAGATGGACTGCTAGTGATTGATCGAAGGAGTGCTAAATTAGGCGGTGGTGGGGGAGGTGCAAATTTTGCTCTTGGGGGCAAGCTCGACCTCTGTACAGTCTTCTCTTGACTTCTATACTCTTTCCTGCGTAATTTCTTCAACTCCTCTGAGGCTGGTGGCTGTGGTGGAGGTGGTGGAGGAGCTGTCTTAATAGACGGTATGATGGCATGCTTGACAACGTCAGGAGATGAAGATGAGAATGGCTTTGACCTCGGCGAAGTCCTCTTAGAATAAGGGAAATAATTACTACTGGTTCTGCTGATGGAACGCGAAGCTGGTGCCCAAAACCCATCATCAATGCTGCCAATTGATCCATTTGGAGTATAAAACATGGTGTCACGGCTCTCCTCATCTGATGAGGACATAGTTGCAGTTGGTGAACCCCTCTGAGGTGGACTCCTATTTGAGGGAGCCTTACTCAGAGGGGGCAGCGGCTGTAAGTCAGGACTCGGCCTGTACCGGTCTGACGTTCTCCCTGGGTCTGACGTTCTCCCTGAATTCAGTTTATGATAAGGAGATCCATTTGCTATAGTGCTGTCTTCATTGACTGTCAGTGATCTCTGGCTTGCAGGCTCAACAGTACCAATGTAGAGGAAACTAGACGGGGGTGCCCTTGATTCATCAGCGGTGTATTCGGAATTCCCTCCTCCTCCACCACCACCAACAAGCTTCTGAGTGTCAACAGGGTGCCTTACCCTATGTCTGTACAAATAGAATGCCAATGCTGATAGCATACCCAGTGTGACAATTCCTACTGATACTGCAATTGCCACTTTCTTGGTGGGCTTAGTGGGCTGAGTTGCCGTCGGAATCGGAGTCGAACCATTCCCATTTACTGTCGGTGGAGCAAAAGGTGAAGACTGAGATTGCACGTTCGGGCTTGCTCCTGCTGGAACCTCCGGGAAGAAGGGCTGATTCGGGTCAAACCCGGAGCTATCTGCTGGCGGTGGGGGAGGTGCCAGCGATGAAGAGTCATCTCCCGCAGGTGGGGGTGATGAGCTTTCTGGGAATAATGGTTGGTGGAGTATTCTTCTGATATTTCCTTGTCTTAAGGTAGGTGAATTGTGGACCCTTAGTCCCTCACTAAATGACTGCTGGGATAAGGCTAGCCATATGATCACAATGAAGTTTAAGGTAAGGACTTTCATAGTGTACATCTCTGGGTTTGTATTATTGTTTTGTTTCCACTATCCCAATTCATCTCGGCTCATTGGCTGCTGGCTTTGCAATTCTCTCAGGTTTTTGGCTCACAGAAAGAGGCAAAGAGAAAGAAAGAGGAAAGAAAGAGAGAAAACAAAAAAGGGTGTGAAGGGAACCTTCTTTAGGTTGCAAGATCTGGATGCTCATAGCTCAGTACACAGTGATGTCAGCAGAGCCGCATTTTCTTTCCTTAATCTTCTCTCGAGTAAGCAAATGTGTCCTTTATTCCTGTTTATTTTATTTCACTCATTTACTGTAGGGTAAACGGTCGGTAGCTGTTTTGTAGCGAGATCTGCAGTAGGAGCCAATTGGTAAGAGAATCTGCTTTCCCTGTGGAGTTTTCTTTTCAATATATTCATTGATGATGATGGCAAGTTAGTGCCAACTGCTAAATGTAAAAGAGTCTTTGTAAAACAACCAGCTTTTTCTCTGATTTATTTTTAAAATAATTATATTCTTTTCATATGTTTATTCTGGGGTGCCCTTATTCTGCCGTAGTGTCCTTCTGGATCACTTCTTGCTTCAATTTGAGTTTATGCTTTTAGTCCCCTCATCAATGCCTAGAGCTTCAAACTTTGCCTGGACATCTGCTGAAATTCTGTACTTAAGATTGGAACTTATTTCTCATCACCAATTATAGTCCCCTACTTTGTTGTGTGTTTTAGAGCTATTTTTATGTAGATGAGTGTTTCGTGATTTGTGTCCACATTTCCTTTTTTAAATTGTGGTTTCTAAACTGTAATAATAAGTTAATAACAGTGTCTTTCTTAGTTTCCTTAAACTGATAAAGTTTTCGTATAACTAAATTCTATGAGCAGCTGGAATTTGGTGAATTTTTTTGTCAAGGATCGCGTTGTCCTCGTGCAGATAATTTGGTGAATCAAAGAGCTAAAAATCAAGAAATGGTAGGCTCATTTCACTTTCATATGTGACAACTGACAATATTAGTAACAACTTGTCCTCGTGCTTGGAACTAATATAAGAAAACAAATTTCCAATTTGGTTTTTTCCTAACCCCTTTCCTTTTCTCGGCGCATGAGATTCATTAGCTGAAATTAGAGGTCTGATATGATATGCTTGAACAGCTCAGAATTCTAGCTAGATCAAGGAAATGTTTCATTCCATGAGGTAAATAACAAGAATATCATCATTTGTAAATGTTGTTCCAGAGTGTCAGACATATATATTGTGAAAGTCTTAGTAGCGACAATTAGAATTTTCGTTATGACTTAATGCGTCTTAGTTGCTTAATTAGCTGGAGCCTGGAAGGCTGGAAGGATATATTTGTAAAATTCTGGAAAAGTTGAGCTCGTCACTTTTCTTTTCTTCGTATGGTGATTGATACCATCCCTGGTCCAGTGATCCACCGACCCCATCTCCTCCACTCTCTCTCTTCAATGGTCATATACGGGGGACATGGACACTTGGATAGGCACACGATCAAGGAACGGCATATGCTTTATAATAGCTTTATTTGCAGATAATTTTTGCTTTGCCCTTTTGAGTCTCTGTGGGTCTAACCGGGTCTGGGTCATCGATATTCTTTTGTACTACCTTAGTGTAAACGTTTGTCCAGACATGAGTGTAAAGACGGTGTTGTCCTTCTTCATATCATGTAGATGTCCCTTGGATCAACAGTACCGGTTTTGTTATTCCTCTGCTCATTAAACGAAACAGTTTGGAGCAAACATCATGTAATATTTCCACGTTAATATAAAAGATTAAGATTTTAATACGTGTAGGGCCTAACTTCAGTCATTTCCCACTTTATCACATATCATCATAATTAATCTTAGTATACACTATACAGAATGATCATTTTTAGCATGGAGATCTATCTTTGCTCCTCTGGAAAGATGTAGCTAATCATGAATGTCTACTGCCGCTGCGATGTATTTCTTTGATACGAGTACTAAAATATGATGGTCGCTTTTGAAGTTTTGATCAGTAATCGTCCATCAGTTCACACAAGATATAATATAAGCTACAATACTAGGTCTTCCTATAGGGAAAAAATTACTACACTTGGCTCGAAAAGTTCATTGTTGTTAACGCTAACGCTTCCATAAGCCCCCCAGCGCGCCGGAAGAAAAAGGGGCATGTTTTCTTGGGTGAATATCCTATTCTGATCTTAAAAATTATAGGAGCATAAAGGATAGATAAGGACCATTATCAACCATTGATTTAGTCCGAGGGTGGTTGATTTAGTTTTTATTTTTTAACCTTTTATCTTTTCTTTTGGCCAGAAAAAAAATCGAAAAAAAACTAAAACAAATTTTTTTGATTTTTTTTGCAAGGCCGTGTTTAGCTCATATTACCCAACAGTTTGATTTTTTTTTACCAACATTAGTACTTACAAAAGTTAACATTTGTAAGAACAATATACGACTTCCATCCTATATCAGGTCCGATTTATTGTTACAACAAAAGTACGTTTTAGTACCAACAATTTGTAGTTCTGACGGTGATAATAAAGTTTAAAGTTTCTGTACTTCCATATGTGTATAAGTCTCGGTACAAATTAGTACATGAACGGCATAATTTTTTCCTCAGTTTCGTAACTACGTACAATAACTTGATATTGTACCTACAATATGACAACAGTTCGATTTTTTTACCAACATTTGTACTTACGAAAGTTAACATTAGTAAGAACAATATGAAACTTTCATCCTATATCAGGTCCGATAAATTGTTACAATAAAAGTACGTTTTCGTATTAATAATTTTTAGTACTAACAAATTCATTAATTTTTGTACTAACAAATTCATTAATTTTTGTACTAACAAATTCATGAATTTGTCAGTACAATTATCCACAGATTTCCACCAGCGAAAATGCACCAAACACATACTGGGAAAATCGATTTTTTAAATTTTTAACGAAAAAAATAATTCATTTTTCAAAACTTTCTTTTTTTTCCTGGTTAATAGGGGATTAAAAGAAAAGATAAAAGGTTAAAAAAATTAAAATTAATCAACCACCCTCCTTAAATCTAGGACTAAATCAATGGTTGATAATGGTCCTTTTATATCCCTTATGATCCTATACTTTTTGAGACGGGGATATGATATTTTCCTATGTTTTCTTTGCTAGCTATTTCTGAAGGACCTTCTTAATTCTTTTACTAGTTTCTTGCCCGTGAGTTGCACGGAACACAATCTTATGCCTCATATTTATTGTATTTTGTTTTATATTAATAGAATATGGTTCTTTTATTTAACTAAATATATAGTTATGATGTAGGTTTTAGATTGGCATTTGAAGTTGGAAAATTTTTTATGAACCCGTTTCATATATGAGACTGGGTATTATTGACCCATCGTTTATACAATAATGGCCCCTCAGCTACACAGTAATGACCACTCTTACCCAGTCTTATATGAATTTCTATAATAAAAAAATCCCTTTTAAAACCAGCTTATTTTGATTAATTTTCAATTGCATTTAATACATGTTTAAATTTCTATTCATTGAACAAAGTAAATGCAATTATGGGCACCCGCTATAAAGTGTGGTAACTTATTCAAAATATAGAAAAGAATGAGTTTCAATAACATTTCTCGAAAAAAAGTATAATAAATTACTCAATTATTCAAAAATATAATTCCGTATGAGGCTCTATTTTTTGATTTTTCGTTGAATTGGAAAATTGATTTACAACACAAACTATATTAATATCATATTATCTTTCATTATGAATGCGTTTTAAGGAAGAATTTATTACTGACTTTCCTGTTACCTTTTTTTTTTAATACAGCTTTGATTTAAGAATTGCTAGCTTCTCTGATGGGATCAAACTTATTCAAGTCCAAATGAATGACAATAGTTAGAGTCCACGCCAAAGACAATACTTAAGCTATTAAAAATGTTCAACGCGTCAAATAAAGAGTTTAGCTTCATTATCTCTCTTAAAACTTTTATATCACCTTTTACACCAAAAAAAAAAAGAAATTAACTTAGATCATAGTAATTTGTATAAGGTTATGTTTTATTTTGCTTTAGTATGCAATTTTGTTCAGTTTCTTCTTGGTTCTAGCCTTTTCTTGTTTCAACGTTTAGTTAAGCTCCCTAGCACACAAACTTATGCCATATTTTGTTCATTTGTAGTGTTGCAGTACAGTTTCTTTTTAGTCAATTTTTCCTAGTTTAGTATCTTTTCTTCTAGTTCAGTATCATTCGGTTCATTCAATTCAGTTTTAGTTATAATTTTAACTATAATTAGTTTTCTTAGTTTAGTTTACTTTCACTTACAGATGAATAAAACATATCATAAATATGACCTGAAGTTGAAAAGGAAAAAATCATGCAGTTATATCCTCCTATCTAACTCATAATGTTGTGTCCACACGTAATTGATCGCCCCACAATTCTCTATCCCTTTTATTGTTCACAGAAAATTGTGTGAACCCGTTTTATATAGGACTGAGTATTAATATCTCTCGAGTAGTCATTAATGACCTATCGGATAAACAATAATAACCTTTTGAGTAAAGAATTATGAACCCCCTCACCTAGTTTCATATATGAATCTGGTAACGTAGGACCATTTACATATGTTTCCCATAATGTGTAGGAATCAATGTGTAAGCTCTTTTTTCTTTCTTAATTTTACGTCTTTATCTTTTATATAGATTAGAATGTTATTTATTTTTTTAAAAAAAAAGATCGAACAGCAAATATTGATCTACATGGGAGATGTAATCTGGCATGAGAATTTTAAAGTTGTGAATAGTTTTGCCTTATCCATTACCGTGATTATCATGGTCGAAATCTACAAAATATTGGATCATTTAGACAAAAGCTCTTCATTCTCCGGAATAAACTCTAATTGGACTTTTTATCCATTTTCTTTTTAACACTTTTTCTTATCCTTTGATGCTAGCCTACGTTTGATAACCTTTCTTTAAAAAAAATTTCTAACAAAATTGATGGTAGCTTACGTATGTTGTTTATGGAAGCCTATGCATTATCGGACACAAACTCCAATTGGACTCTTTATCAATAGAGTTATTAGAAGAAAAAAAAAAGAAGCAAACCCATACGATGCTAAACTGTGCAGTGGATTTATGCAGTTGTTTTCCAAGATATGGTATTTGGTAGGATGATAAACTTTGGTTAATGGATAACTTTTATTGCCAATTGTTTAGGGTCTAGATGTCACCGTTATTTCATAAGATACAATTGTCATCTGATTTTTTTTTTTTTGAAGGGAATTGTCATCTGATTGGTATCACATAAGAAGTGTCTGTAATAGCAAACTCAATAAATCAATTCAGTATTGGTATATCTCACGTTTAAGTTTTCTTTTCATCAGCTTATTACCTTTATCAAAAAATCTAAATTTATTCCTTAATTTTTTTTTAAAAAAATCTTTCATAAAAAAAACATACGTTTAAGTTTTCTTTTGAGCATAATATTTCCTTTATCAAAAAATCTAAACTTATTACTTAAATTTAAAAAAAAACCTTTTTCATAAAAGAAAAATAAGTCCTATGTGGGATTTTTTTTGTTGTCACTTTTTCATTGGCTCCTAATATTCCTATGTGGCATAGGTCAGAGCGCTCCGTCCCATGTGGCATAGCTCAGAACTCCTGAAAAAACTCAGTTTTATATATATATATGATTTTTTGGGTAATAGACCTTCTTAATTCTTAAGAATAACTGCACCATTTGCCTCTTACAGAATCTTACTGTACCACATAAATTTTTTGATAGTGAAATTAAATTTATACGTGAGAAAATTTGAATTGTATATTAGTTTTTCGGTGGATAATGCAAATCTGAATAGTACTCAGCTCGTACCGTATTGGCAGCACACCTGTTATTTTCGATCACCAAGGTAGGACCAAATTAATTGTGAGAAACCAAAGATGCTAAAAGAAAAGATGCTCAAAGCTAAGCATACTTGCTTTGCAAGTCTAGCGTTTTGTAAATTATCTTTACGATTTAATTGGTTATCATTATGAGTGTTATAATCATTATTAAGACTGTGGTACGTAAGTTGTCATCCTCAAGCCTCAATCAATAGGTGTAGTTCTATCGAATTGAATTTTGTTAAATCAATTTGAACTCAATATATACTCATGAATTATATTTCAGTTGTTATTTTGGATTGAAAAATGAAAAAAAATCATAATCAGACTCACTAATAACAAAAAAAGGATCATTAATCAACATGTTTGATCATTAATAATTCACTAATTACCTTCCTTTTCGAAATAGAAATTAAGCAGGCTCTTTTAAGAATAAAAAAAAACTATGTAGACAAAGTAAATAGGCCGCATGCAGGCCGCATTCACTGATCAATTAGCCATCAATTTTTATTTATGCTCTGCTTAATGAGTCTGGATCCTCTATCGTAGATTCGTAGAAGATGCTCCCAATGGCTCTAATCCTCTGATTCTAAGTTCGTAAATCGTACTTATGAACTGTAGATTAAATAATTCCCCTGTATAAATTTTGTGATTCTAAACAAGAGAACCCGTTGCTTATATTTAGCTCAAACTTTCAAAGATTTAACATTTTTGACCCACACAAATTGAAAGTGTTCCGTCGCTTATAGCACGGCACGAATCAAGAAGTCAAGATAATTTGCTAGTACAGGCGTGTATGGCTAATTTGCTAGTACTTACTACTGGGCTCAATATCTTGGATTGGATTTGGCCCAAGACCAAATATTTAGTCGCTTTTGTTGTTTTGTTTGCTACCTTTCAGAGTCTTCCGCGAAAAGTCCTTGGAATTTCAGCGCCACTTGCTTTTTGTTGTTGGAAAATTGGAATTGAGTTGCTGCCAAATAGAGTCAGTAGTCACTAGTCAATAGTTGTATTATTAGTACTTAGTAGGCAGAGGGACTCAGAAGTCTCAAATAGTGACATAGCTACACAAGAAGACCAAAGGTTGTGAATTATGTGAGTGCGTGCTACTCTCTTTTTTCAAGGGTGCCATGGCTTAATAATATTTAGTTCATCGGAAGATCAAGGATCAAGGAAGTCCAACTTATCCATCCAACAAGGTATATATATTCACTGTTTTCTAAGGTTCTTGTTGAGTTCCAATTAGAGATAATTGCTATTGTCGTTGACTTGTACAATTGAATTTTTGCCAGTGAAGATTTGTGGGTTTTCACATTAGACACCATGTGTGGATTTATTTTTCATCACTTAATTCTTCTGTGTTTGAGACCTCCTTTTGCTTATCATGGTTTTAACTTATTGTTAGCCACATTCCCAACATTAGCAACATGGATATATTTTAGTTTAGTTAAGTTACGTTAAGTTTTATTTTAATCGTAACAAGTTATAACCGATTAACATTTGTAATTCTTTGGAGGTCTCAGTTAACTTTGGTTGGTCCTAAATACACTACTACTAAAACTTTAGGAGAAATAATACGACGACTCCCAGGCAACCATGTATAGAAGTGGATTTTTTGATGGAGAAGAAGTGGAGATTTTGAACTCGCTGTAAAGTTAATGTTTAGGAGGCTACTGTAGTACTTTATTTTACGATTAGGAGAGTCACACGACTTGAGAAATTGGCCACAGATTTTCTTTTCTTGTTGATTTCGATTGTTATGAAGGCCTGGTGGAAATAAACTTATTGGTAGGATCATTTTGTTTGACCACTGAAGGTAAATAACCATGATCAAATGTTATTTTTTTTTTCTTGTTGTAGTAATTTCAAGTAACACATGCCCAAATTCGATCTGTTAGAACTTTGCCTTTGGTTTATCATGTTGCAATTCTATAATCTTGTTGCTAATAGTGGTATGATGATCAAAATCACATTACAGATACGCTAGCTGAGAAGAAGCCATCTCAGGAAACTGTAAAAAGGGCTGGGAAGGACCTAGGCATGGCATCAGCTGGGTCATTGTTCTCGGCATATGCCACTGCCACCACAACACTAAAGATCCTCCGAGAGGCCTACAATCAGTTGCTGCCCTATCAAATTCGCACTCGTCTTGAAGACTTCATCACCAGTCTGATGGAGAGGCGCTCGAGAACTTACTTTACCCTGCGGGTAGAAGAGTATCATGGAATGAAGCGCAATCCCCTGTATGATGCATTTGATGTGTATCTTCGAAGCATGACGACTACTTCTGCATCGTGCCTGAAGGCCACTACCGAGGAATTAAGAGGTCCTTTGTCTCTCCACCTCGTCTGCAGTGAGACCTTCACCGACAACTCCTTTGACCAAAACATTAAAATAGCTTGGGAATTCAAAATTAGCAAGGCGAAGGGAGGAGAGCATCCGGTCCACATGTCCTATAGGCGTAGTGATGATGATTCATCGTCATCAGAGCCAGATGGAATGATCCGATGTTTTGAGCTGAAGTTCCTCAAATGCCACATGGACAAGGTGATGACCACTTATGTGCCTAAGGTAGTGGAGACAGGAGACATGATAAGCAGCAGGGACAAGGTCTTAAGAATATGGACTCGTAAGCACAATAAATACTCCTATTCTGATAATGACTCCAAATGGGAGTCGGTAAAGCTCAATCATCCTGCTAATTTTGATTCCCTAGCTTTAGACCCGGAGTTGAAGAAAACAATCATCGAGGATTTGAACTTGTTCTTGGAAAGAAAGGAGTTTTATAGGAAGGTGGGAAAGGCTTGGAAGAGAGGTTACTTGTTGTACGGACCGCCTGGGACTGGGAAGTCTAGTTTGATTGCTTCTATAGCTAATTACCTCAAGTTTGATGTGTATGACCTTCAGATTGAGACTACTGCTGACGATTCACTTCTAAGGAAGCTCTTGCTCTCAATCAAAAACCGTTCTATATTGGTAATAGAGGATATTGATTGCAGCTCAGGGCTCCCAACAAAACGTAATGATGGCGATGATACAGATGAATCGAGTTCTGATGATGAGGATGACAAGGACAAGGACAAGAAGAAGAAGAAGGCCAAAAAGAAAAAGTACGGCTCGTCAGTATCCCTATCCGGTATCCTGAATTTTGTTGACGGGTTGTGGTCTAGTTGCGGTGATGAGAGGATCATTATTTTTACAACAAATCACAAGGAAAAAATTGATCCTGCATTGCTAAGGCCAGGCAGAATGGACATGCACCTCCACATGTCTTATATTGGGGTGCCTGCCTTCAGGATCCTAATTTCTAACTATCACAATATCAACACAGCTGAGGTTACAGGTCAGAATAACCATCTCAGTTGTATGTTGGAGGAGATTGAAGGCATGATTCAGACTACTAATGTCACACCAGCTGAAATTGCTGAAGAGCTGATGAGAAGCAAGGATGCTGAGGTTGCTCTTCAAGGCATCCTCAACTTGCTAAAGAGGAAAAAGATAGAGATGGAAGCTGAGCAAGAGGAGAAAGAGAGACTAAGGATTGCGAAGAAGTTAAGGAAAGAGGAGCGAATGAAGAAGAAGGCTCTAGTCAAGGTTTTGTTGGACAAAGCAGTTGAAGTTATTTAATCGCTTAATGGGGAATGAGTATACATTGTTATTTTTTTTTTATTTTTTTTTGATGGGAGTATACATTGTTATTGAAAGTATACACTACAGTCAGAGCAACATTGTTACAAAATCATAATAAGCGAAACTGAGGCGAAACAAACGTTTTTCAATGATTGAGCATTGAATTGAAAAGAACAAATATGTTTGCAGATTTTGAGCAGAACAATTCTTAAGTAAATTTAAAAGAAAGGAAAAAAAAATGGAACCGAACAATTGGGTTTTGGCCTACTTTGGCGTGTATGGTCAATTTGCTAGTATGTGCTACTGGGCTCTGTATCTTAGATTGGATTTGGCCCAAGACCAAATATTTAGTCGCTTTTTGTTATTTTGTTTGCTAACCCTTTTGAGTCTTCCGCGTAAAGCCCTTGTATATATATAACTATATAAGCGCCACTTCCTTTTTTTTCTTTTTTTTTTGTTGTTGGAAATTTGGAATTGAGTTGCTGAGAGCCAGCAGTAAGCAGAGGGCAGTCAGAACTCGGAAGTCTCAAATATTGACATACAGTTTTTCAAGTGTGCAGTTTAGTTCATCGGGAAGTTCAGACATATCCAACGTAAAAAGCAAGGTATATATTACTGTAATTGTTTTTCTAAGGTTCTTGTCGAGTTACAATTAGAGATTATCGTTATTGTTGTTAACTTGCACACTTTGATTTTTGTGAGTGAAGAATTATTTTCCATCATTTAATTAGTTTAGAATTAAAACTAGTGAAGTTTTAGAAAAATGATGGTTGAAAATTACTATAAATTACTTATGTTTGTTTGTGCTTTGACTTGACAAAAACTTCATATACTAACTGCAACTCTTAGTTGACATCTCATATAGTTTCACCCGGGTTGTCGTTTTTAGTCCGTCCCCTTGGTGATGTTTTTGATATTAGTGAGTATAATTGGCTATTACTGAGTATTGGGCTGTGAAAATAAATATGTAAATAAATATGTAGTTGAGATAAAGACTAACTTAACCTTTGGATAATTATTTTCATGACTTGTAATTGGTTCTTTTTATTTGGTAATTAGTCTAAAGTGGCACAAAAAAAAAAGACTTAGACGGTGTTTCATTCATCTGGAATGACACATTTTCAGTTTTTTTTTTCACTTCAGTTTAGTTTAATTTTTTCTAGTTTGCTTCAGTTTTTTTCAGTTCAAATTTCGTTTTTTTCAATTCAGTTCAATTTAGTTTAGTAAAAATTTTACGTGCTAATTAATCAAGGTAGACAATTTTAGAGTTCAGGCCAAACCTTACCTCTACATCTAAGTCAATTGACCCAACAATTGTTGTATTGTGCGAAAATTACACAATATACCATTAATTCAACCTAATTAATTAAATACTTTTTTTTTAGATGTAGTTGTTTTTAGTTCTTCACCTTGAGCGCTTGTAATAAAAAGAATTTGATTCCATATCGATTAGTGTGCTTTTTTTTAGGTTGAAAATGTTGTCATCGATTTGGTTTTCGTTAAATATCGTTGAAGTAGCATTGTTCGAAATTTCTAATTTATTTGCACACAAACAAACAGAGATGTTAGAATTGACAAATTAAACACAAACTGTTGACTTCGAAAATATTTCCTTCAACTGAAATCAAAGTGTAGGATCAGCTTTCAAATGTATTAAAACGGAAATCAGAATCAATGTAATCAAATACACCTAATAAACACATTCGACATCTAAAATCTGCCACTTTCACCCACTTGATATCAAGCCATGTTGATAATAATCTCAACGTAACATTCGATACCAAGCATCGTAGCCCTTCCTCTACTTGGATTTTTTGCTATTCTCTGAGATAATTGCATGGTTCGCTAAAAGGAGTTTATAAAGAACGACATTTTTCTCTCATATTTGAAGAAAGTTTTTATTACAATCAGTATTATACTTGGCAAATATTTTATATTCTATCCATTTTATAGCAAATATTTTATTTTCCTTCTAAAAATACGAAATTTATAAATCTTCAAATTATTTGATTTCCAAAATTTATGAAAATACTTTCTATTTACAATTAACAGTCAATTTTTGTCGAATTTCTTTTTTTTCTTTTCCTTTTGACGTTTTTGAAATAGTTTTTTTAAACAAAACAAAAATTAGTTTATGGCAATTTTTATAGTTAAACTGGAGTTTCCAGCCAACCCCGAACTTCCACCTAAGCATTAGCCAAATTATAAAAGGAAAGGCTAATCCAATTTTCTCTCTCCGTAGCCTCTCTTAGTATATAATAATATATATAGATTTGAACTCACTGGAAAGGTCAATTTTAGAAGCCTAGTACTTCAGCGTTTTTTTTTTTTTTGGAAAAGGTCCATTAGAGTTAGGTGACCCTGCTTTCGAAAGTTCCTCTAAGCCGTATGTTTCAACTGAAAACAAGTGTTATGTTTCAATTTAAATTTCGATTTGGGAGAGAGTCGATCGAGAGTCACACGACTTGAGAATTGGCCACGTTTTTTTTTTTTTGTCTTTGATTGTTATGAAGGCTAGGTGAGAAGAACTAAGAAAAGAAAATAGGAAATAATACTAAAAGAAGGAGAAGGAACTCCGCTGAAAAGAAAACAAAAGACAACTTAGTTTCCTAATTACTATCAAACACTCTTATGTTTAGGAAAGAGAAATATATTATGCTTTTAATTTGCACAAAAATTTGGGTGAGACCGTTTCACACTAAGGTTAGTGTGATACCGTCTCATAAAAATTTTTTTTTATTACTATGAGGTCATTTTTCAGTTGTATAGGCCATTTTTCAGTTGTATGGGGTTATTTTTCAGTTTTAACATGGGGGTCATTTTTCAGTTGTATGGGGGTCATTTTACAGTTGTATAGGGGTCATTTTTTCAGTTAGTTATATTGGGGTCATTTTTCAGTTGTATGGGGGTCATTTTTCAGTTGTATAGGAGTCATTTTTTCAGTCAGTTGTATTGGGGTCATTTTTTCAGTCAGTTGTATTGGGGTCATTTTTCAGTTGCATGGGGGTCATTTTTCAGTTGTATGGGGGTCATTTTTCAGTTGTATGGGTCATTTTTTAGTTTTTAACTTCAGTTGTATGGGATCATTTTTCAGTTGTATGGGGGTCATTTTTCAATTGTATGGGGGTCATTTTTCATTTGTATAGACTTGAAAAAAAATTGAAAAAAAAAAATTTTAAAAAAAAAAACGAAAAGGGTCATTTGACCAAACCCGTCTCACACTAAGTTAGTGTGAGACGGGTGCACACAAATTTTTCTATTCTATTTGTTATAGATATCAAAATTTGTTACCAATCAATATAATATTATAAACTATCGGTGTCACGTATTTCACTTTGGAAGTTGGGAGGGAATTTGTAACCCATTATTGTTTAAAGGTATGTCTCTATCACTTGAACAACCATTTATTCTTTAATAAAACTAATTTAGTAATAGTTTTTTTTTTGGTGTAAAATTTAGAAATAGTTTAAACACACCTTTTTCTTTGGTTTTCAAACACACTTTAGTTTAAACAAACTTAGCTTGGTCAACATTTTGGGAGCCTAGTTCAATTGAAACAAGTGAAGCGTTTTGTTCAACTTGGGAGGTCTCACTGGCTGTCACACGACACACACTGTACTACAGTTAGTTGGATTGTTTTTCTTTATCTATTTTTTTGTCTTAGATTGTTTTGAAGGTGAAAACAATTGAAATCATAAAAAGAAAAATAAACAGTACATACTTTTAGATTGTTTTGATCGTCTTGTACGGTAATAACAGGCGTCCGTAGTTTTAGAGGAAAAGTTAAAAGTTGTGTTGTGAATTGTGATCATTATTTTTGTGACCACACTAGGAATCATCAGCAACCAAAACCTGCGCGCATGGCATCAGCATTGTCATTGTCATTGTCATTGTTCTCGGCATATTCCACTGCCAACACTGTTGGAAAATTTGTTCCGATACATATTGGGGAAATGGAATTTATGTTAACTTAACATATACAAATCTTCATTCATCAATACACATAAAACGTATCATATGAATACATTAAAATAACACCATATTAAAATAGAGGAAACAATAAGAGAGTAAGGAATAGAGTAGCCTGTATAATTGAAGTTGGGTCGAAGCATGCAATGCTATTGCACTATCCATAGAGAAGAAACTCCCCTCCTGCACGAGGTCAATATTTGATAGTAGATGTTTCTCTCCGAAGATACAACAACCCGTCGAAAGCTATTTGTGCAGCAAGTAGCCTTCCCGAACCATTGAACCACCCATGCTCAAAAACTAGTTTGAAGTATCTTTATAAAACTAGTTTAGTAGTAGTACTTAGTATATGAAGTAGCTTCATAAAATACTCTCAAACTGTGGAAGAAGAAGAGCCACTTTATACACGCATGTTTCTTGCGTTTTTACTCCCTATCGAAGTCATGAGTCAAACAACAAACAAGCTAGTATATTTTATATAAAGACTTTTAGCCGTTAGGCCTAACAAAATATCAGGAGATATATTCTCCACTTAGCAACAAAATAGGCAGCAGTAAAAAGAGTAGTTGACTCAGTTATTAAATATGTGGGGTTATTTATTTATAAATAAATAAATATAGGAAATATATATCTGTAAAAGAAGCTAATTTGGAGTAGGACTTAGTGTACTAAATTGCTAGAGCCCGGAGTGAGTAAACTCACAATATGATAAAATTGGGTATCAAACAATTAATACAGAAGGTCCAAAATATAATTTTTAAATCACAACTAAAATTTCCAACAAACACAGCACTGATGATTGCCAGAGACGCCTACAAACAGCTGCTGCCCGATCAAATTCGCACTCTACTTCAAGAATACTTGACCCGTCTTATGGAGATGCGCTCCAGATTTTTCTTTACTTTGCGGGTAGAAGAGTTTCAAGTAATGACGCGCAATCCCCTCTCTGATGCATTTGATGTGTACCTTAGCTTCGAAGCATGACGACTACTTCTGCATCGTGCCTCAAGGCCACTACCGAGGATGGTCCTCTCTCTCTCCACCTTGTCCGCAGAGAGACCTTCACCGACAAATTTGACCAAAACATTAAAATAGCTTGGGAATTCAAAATCAGAAAGGCACGGGACGGGGAGCAGGTCCGCAAATCCTATTTCGGTAGTGATGATGATGAGCCTTCGTCATCAGACCCGGATGGAATGATTCGATGTTTTGAGCTGAAGTTCCGCAAATGCTACATGGACAAGGTGATGACCACTTATGTGCCCAATGTAGTGAAGATAGCAGACGATATAAGCAGCAGGGAAAAGGTCCTAAGAATATGGACTCGTAAACATAGTAAATACTCCTATGCTGATAAAGAGGCCAAATGGGAGTCGGTGAAGCTCAATCATCCTGCTAATTTTGATTCCCTAGCTTTAGACCCAGAGTTGAAGAAAACAATCATTGAGGATTTGAACTTGTTCTTGGAAAGAAAGGAGTTCTATAGGAAGGTGGGAAGGGCTTGGAAGAGAGGTTACTTGTTGTATGGACCACCCGGGACTGGCAAGTCTAGTTTGATCGCTTCTATAGCTAATTACCTCAAGTTTGATGTGTATGACCTTCAGATTGAGAGAGATGCTGACGATTCGAGACTGAGGAAGCTCTTGCTCTCA
>ONZK01002066.1:127518-139291 GCA_900322385.1 Pharnaceum exiguum | reverse complement strand
TAGCTCAGGGATCCCAAAGAACCGTGATAGTGACGACGGTACAGATGAATCGAGTTCTGGTGATGATGATTCTGATGAGGACGATTCTGATGGGGACAAGAAGAAGGCCAGAAAGAACAGGCGTTTGGCAGTATCACTATCAGGACTATTAAATTTTGTTGACGGGTTGTGGTCTAGTTGCGGTGATGAGAGGATCATTATCTTTACGACAAACCACAAGGAAAAACTTGATCCTGCATTGCTAAGGCCAGGAAGAATGGACATGCACATCCACATGTCTTACATTGGGGTACCTGCCTTCAGGATCCTTATTTCCAACTATCTCAATATAAACACAACTGAGGTAACAGGTCAGAATAACCATCTCAGTTGTCTGTTGGAGGAGATTGAAGGCATGATTCAGACTACTAATGTATCACCAGCTGAAGTTGCTGAAGAGCTGATGAGAAGCGAAGATGCTGAGGTTGCTCTTCAAGGATGCCTCGAACTGCTAAAGAGGAAAAAGATAGAGATGGAAGCTGTGCAAGTGAAGAAAGAGGGGAAAGAGAGACGAAGAATTGCGAAGAAGTTGAGGAAGGAGGAGCGAATGAAGAAAAAGGATCTAGTCAAGGCTTTGTTGGACAAAACAGACAAGTTGGAAGTTAATTAATGGCTTAATGGTTAATGAGTACTGATGAAGTAGTTAACCAGTCGCGACTTTATTCTGTGCAGTATATGTATATCTAGCTTTATTCTTGTCTTGCAACAGAGAGCTCAAACTTCACCACCAAAATAATAAAAATGAAACTCTTTCACGCTGATCAATTTTTGGTCACCGAGTTCACTAAACTTGGATAGTTAACTTTACGGGTTGAATCAAATTTTCAAGTTGTTGTTGGAGCTGAGTCAATCAAAAAAGAAGAGTAGGGCAACTGGTAGGAAATTACATGAATACACTCTTTTGCAAGCCAATTTATATGGTACACGCACCTAGGTGTACAACGAACACCGTTGTATTATATAAGAAAATTCAGTTCTAAGTCATGAATTTCATCATGGACTCCCGAGGTATACACTTAACCTGCAAAGGATGTGCCTTCCACATGGTAACCCCAACCAATTCTTCCATATCCACCAATTGATCTCCCGCTCTTTCCAGGCTAAAGCATTGTATGAGTGTCCCTAAGACTAACCCAACAACCTTCAGTCCTAAATTCTCTCCTGGGCAAGCTCTTCTCCCAGCTCCAAAAGGCATAAACTTAAACTCATTTTTGTGATCTTTAGCGCCCTCAAACCTCTCAGGTTTGAACGACATTGGTTCAGGCCAGTCCTTAGGGTCATTTTGCATAGCCCATACGTTCACGCTCAACATGGTGCCTTTTGGTACATGATACCCTCCCACGACACAGTCAGCTGAGCATTCACGAGGCGGTAATATAGGAGTAGCTGGATACATACGCAGTGTCTCGTTTATAACACAATGTAGATAGGAAAGGCGGCTTAAATCAGCCTCTGTCATCAAACGATCATGTCCTACATGCTCTTCAATCTCATGATACAGCTTCTTTTGAATATCGGGATTATTCACAAGGACTGACAATGCCCATTCTATTGTGCTAGCAGTAGTTTCAGTTCCTGCTAGAACTAGTACCTGATAAAAGGCAATAGAATAGAAGACTGTCAAATGTTATGTTTCCAGATCATGAATAGACAGTATGACACTAGACTACATAAATGGAAAAAAACTTGGCAACGTCAGCCACAGTATGCTCTTAATTCAATGAACAAAAAAAAGTTTCAATTTCAGGTGTTCTAAATGTTGAAATTGAAGTAATTTGCTAATAATTGGCATGCCTCATTTACACTTGCTGTTTGAAACGGAAAAAAGAAGAGGCATGGCTGTTCAGATACAGTGGCCAATTTGTCAGAATCAAGATCACATACAATAGGCCAAAATTAAAGTTCCATCTCTGCCTGTGCATACATGTGCTAAACTCTGACGTCAAACAAAGTTATATGCATTATATATCAAGTTGCCAAGGCGTGCGGTTAGTAATGAATAATAAGGTAAATAAATACATCCAATTGCTGAAAACAATGAACAAATCCACGTAATGCAACGTACCTGGATGAGGCCCTTGATAATATCATCAGTGAAATAATCAGGATCTGTTTTCTGAAGCTCAAGTAAAACTTCAATCATACTCTTGATCTTTTCACCTTGACCAGAACTATTGTTAGTCCTTTCCCCTTGCATTTCACTCCTATGCTCGTCTACCAATCCTTGGAAGAATTTGTCCCATTTGTCAGCTACGGCCTTGAACTTATCTCTACCAAATCCAATGTAGCTCAAGAACGGGAAAAGGTCAACTGCACTTGAGGGAGAACCCAAATTCTGCATCTCCTTCACCATCTCTTGAAAGCTTTTCGCTTCTTTCGTATCTGTTTCCTCTCCGAAAAACCTTTTCCCTGCAATCATTCTCATCATAATGTTGTACGTTAACTCGAAGAGCATAGGCTTCATCTCCACAATCTTGTCACCATTTCCTGCAGCCAGGCTTACCCTTCGAACTGACAATCGAACCTCATCAGCCCGGATACTGGCGAGGGTCTGGAGGCGGTGAGGAGACAGTATCTCAGTAGACGCTATTCGACGATGATTGCGCCATAGGGGGCCATAGGGAGCCCATAATATGGAGGTGTAGTCATACCCAAGGCTCTTTCCTGCAATGAGGCGCGGGCGGTTGGAAAAGAGGACATCGTTATGGTTAAGGCAGTCCTCGGTGGCTGAGGGAGAGGACACCAATAGCGTAGGCCGAAGGCCAAATTGGAGGGACACTATTGGACCATATTTTTCCGAGAGCTTCAGTAAGGTTCTGTGAATGGAATTTGGATCTTTGAGGAGGTATAAATGGCCTAAAATGGGTAAGGTTGGGAAGGGGGTGGGAGGGAGATTTTGGTATTTACGGAGGATTCTTTTGGTTATGACATAAGAGATCAACAGGATGGATAAGTATAGTAGCAACATTTGATTAGTGAGTGTCTTCTGAATGTTTGTTGTCTGTAGCATATACTAGCAGTGAAGTATGCTGTTTTAGGTACAAGTACTTCAAGATAGAAGAAGCATTTATATATGAACAATAGCTTGGGCCATAGGCTTGGATGTGGTAGGATCGCCCGATGCTTCCTTTACTTGGGAAAAAAGAAAATTAGACGGCTAGACATCCAGATTCATGTAGGCATAGTCAAAGATCCATTATAATATTATAACAGCTTCTTGTTATGAGGAATTAAGAAGTTCCACTAGACCACTAACCACTCCCATGGAGAAAGTTTATGCATTTCTTATTGGATTGAAAGGCTCCTAATTATTACCTCTTTTCTTATTAGTCTAGTGATCAGAAAAATGTTTTCATTGCTAGGGCAGCTTCTGGGATTGGTAGTTGCTACTTCCTAGTTCCTACAACCAAGTCTGAAGGCCTTTAATTTGCAACATATTCTTGGCAAAATAAAAATTGAAACAGATTTTCTACCCACGCAAGCGTACCAGGCATCAGAAAACCCTTCTTAATCCTGTTTCTTGTTAGTTTAGCAGACTTGCACTCTAGCTTATCCTTCTTGCACAGAACATATTTCTTCCGGAATACCCATTTAATTGTTGTGTTTGACTTCTAATTCCTATATCAAGTCCACTGTTGACTCTTGGTTATTCAGTATAATCAGTAGGTAGCTAAAGTTCTCATCACAAGTGTGAAGGAAACGGTGCTATCCTATCCGGTCCATTGTATCTTTGAGTTCCACATGGACATGGTCACAACTCACAACTCTCAACTAAGAGAGCTCTAGTTCGCCGATAGATTGAGCAAACATCAACACTCAACTAAGAAAGATCTGATTTTTTTTCTTTTGAAAAACATTCAAACGTTTAGATTGACAGCTTCAAATTCAAGAAATTTTGCTTAGTTTTATTGATCAGTTCAAAATCACAAGTAGTGTCTAGTGAGACACTGCATACAATCATACATTGTTATTGAAAGTATACACTACAGTCAGAGCAACCTGTTACAAAACTATAAGGCCACGCCTGGTATTGGGTTAATGATTTCTGGAGAAATAATTCAGGTGAAATGAACAATGGAGTAAAGGTTACAGGAGTAATTAATTGAGGCAGAACTTCTTAAGGTTGCCTGGAAAGAGAGAGATGAGTGGGGGGAGATGAGTGTTGATGGGGAGTAGCACTAGCAGATATGAAGAGAGAGAAGGAGAATGGAAATACAAAACAGTGATGATGCATTACTGAAATATTTCAGGGGGGAAAGGGGGCAGTAATCATTACTGCTGGAAGTAGGGGAATGATTCCTGGATGAGACTTTACTCCCTTTCCACACTTTAAGATTGGGATGGAACAATTACTCTAGCAATCATTAAGGCTTCATTACAGCCATTAGAGGCAACCCCTAATAAGTGAAACTGAAAGGCGAAACAAACGTTTACAGTGCTGGTGAAATCAGAATCTCTGAAGCACAACAATTAAAGTTTCTCACATATCGGACAGCAATTTGACCATATCCTTCCGAGGTCTACATTTGGCCTGCAGGGGGTTGGCCTTCCACATAGACATTGCAAACTTCTCTTCCATGTCCACCAATTCTTCCCCAGTCCTTTCCAATTCAAAACACTGTATCAAAGACGCCACCACCAACCCAACCACCCGCAGTGCCAAATTCTCTCCTGGACAGGCTCTTCGCCCGGACCCGAATGGCATGAACGTATACCCAAACTTATGATCACCTTTGAGATTCTCAAACCTCTCTGGCTTAAACACACTTGGCTCGTCCCATATCTTAGGATCGTTTTGAATGGCCCATACGTTCAACATAAGCATGGTTCCTTTAGGTACTCTGTAGCCACCTATGATACAGTCACTAGAATTTTCATGTGGTGGTAACAATGGAGCTGCAGGATACATACGCAGGGTCTCGTTTATGACACAATGTAGGTAGGGAAGCCGGCTAAGGTCAGCTTCTTCAATTAATCTTTCGCTCCCTACTTGCTCGTCAATTTCTTTGCGGGCTTTGTGAAGAACTTCGGGGTTATTCAATAATAGTGCTAAAGCCCATTCTGTGGTACTTGATGAAGTCTCCGTGCCTGCTAATAGCAATATCTGTGACGACAAATTACAGGGGAAGTTAGAATATGTAGTGTACTTTAAAAATTTTTGAGACTTGATTATCGATTTTTTTTCATTTTAATGTAGTGTACTTTAGATTTTGTTTTTGTTCAATTCATAATTGTTGTGAATGTCCTCCCACATTGAAGAGGGAGGACCTTTGTTGGTAACAAGGAAGTATAATATGTGTGTGTGTTGTGGTGACAAAATGTCCCACATTGGTTGTGTGAAAGAGTTAGAGGTGTTTATAAGTGTAGTGAGCCCTCCACCCATTGCCAATTGGTTTTAGGTTGGATCTCACGAGCTTGTAACACCTCTCCGTGATTCGAGTTTAACACAACAACTAAGTTTGTCTCGTTTTAATTCAATTAAGATCAATTTAATATTTAACGTTCCTAACAAAGTTAAACTAAGTACTAATATTACCTGGACAAGGCCTTTGATTATAACATCAGTAAAGTAGGATGGATCAACATTTTGCTTTTGGAGCTCAAGCAAAACTTCAATCATATTCTTGTTCTTCTTGTTACTTGATTCATTTCCATCTTCCATTTTCTTTCGGCATTCGGTCACCAAATCCTGGAAAATCCCGTCCATCTTATTGAACACAGGCGTAAACTTCCTCTTCACTAAACCAAGAAACTTCAAACAGGGGAAAATATCTTCAATACTTATTGCCCCGCCCATCTCAAGAAGCTCTTTCACCATTGTTCTAAACCTCTTAGCTTCTTCACACTCTAATGTCCCCTCTCCATAGAATCGTTTCCCAGCAATCATCCTCATCATCACGTTGTTTGTAAGCTCAAACAACATTGGCTTGATCGTGAAAATGCCGTCCCCGACTTCTGTTGTGGCCTTGATCCTCCTGATCAACAGCCTTACTTCATCAGCTCGAATGTCGGAGAGAGAGTTGAGTCGATGTGGGGAGAGTATCTCAGTGGATGCAATCTTACGATGGTTACGCCATAAAGGGCCGTATGGTGCCCAGAGCATGTTGGAGTAACCGTAGCCAAGGATCGCCGCAGCAGAAAAGCGAGGCCTGTTGGCGAAAATGACATCGTTGTGGTTTAGGCACTCTTCTGCAGCTGCAGGAGAGGAGACTACGATAGCGGACATAGACCCGAACTGAAGCGAGACGACTGGACCATACTTAGCCGATAGGTTTGCGAAGGTTCGGTGGAGTGAGTTTGGGTTCTTGAGCAAGTGAAGGTGGCCTAAGATAGGCAATGTTGGGAAGGGTGAGGGTGGGAGATTTTGGAACTTGCGGATTATGTGCTTGGTAAGTATGTATGAGACTAGGAAAATGATGGCATAGAACGGGACTGAGTATTGATCAAGATCAAACATCTTTACTTTGTGCTTGTGTATTGTGTGGATTGTTTGGCTAGCTGTGTGTACGTATGAACTGATGTTAAATGGTAAGTGGATCTGATGAGTTAAACCAAGTGGTAATAAGATGTGAATTTATATAGATCAGATATTGTATGAAGAAGTCATGATTGTCTAAAATAATCTAGAATCAGTAATGGTCAGACTGAATAATTAAGATACTTGGACAACAAGAGATCAAAAAGGCAGGTACAATGGTTCGTGGATGCAACAAATTAATTTTCAAAAACCAATTCAATTAGTATCAAATTGCAAGTGGTAAAAAATAAACATCAAATTGACTCTTCTAATACATAGTACAAGAGCCGTAGTGCGCTTTCGCACTTGGGCAACAAGAAATCGGTCCGGCTTAATTGACTTCCACGTAGAAGTTTCAAGGAACGTCTAGACTTGAATTTGATGAAATTTGAGAGAGGCCGCAAAGACTTGAATTTTATGAAATGGACAAAATAATTTGGTACGCAGACCTAGACGTCGTTTAGTCCATTACTCCATTAGTCCACTGAATTACCTTATCCTCATCTTGTACCTTGTATGAAATTTATTTCTTCAAGGAGTTCATGTTTGCTCACATTATAGTTCTAAATTAGAGCTTGTCCTTTTCGTTTGATGATCGTAAATTGGTAAATGTGTTTGCTTACCTCTTTTGATTCACAGCTCAGATTGAAGTCCAAACTTGTTGGTAGAGGAGCTTGAAGACCGGTATGCCTCTCGAGAAATTAGCATTTAGACTCGTCTTTAGTAGTTTTATGGCCTTGTTTAAGAGTTCTCAAGAGCAGTTAACAGTTAGCGTTAGTAGTTTTGACTAACAGTTAGTGGTTAGCAGTTAAGAGTTGTTTCGTATTGTTAGCAGTTAGCAGTTTCATAGTACAAAATTCTCTTAGCGAAAACACTGCTGTCAAAAGCATTTGGTAAAGAACATTTTCATCCTCAAACTACACCAATAGTAATTTTGACTACGAAGCGCTAATCGCTAATGCTAACTACTTTTTGCCATACAAGGCCAGCTATGTACAAATATAAATTTTGTTTTAGTAGTACAAATAAAGAATGGTATAGATTTTTTTAGAAGGGTACCAGATGATGTGATTGTATCCTTTCGTCCAAACTGTACCATATTATAGATAATATCAATATAAAAAACAAATTTGAGCTAGGTCACAACTCACAAGACATTCTGTTCAGCCTACTAATGAACCCTAGAGTACATTTCGGAACTTGTAGAAATGCTCCCGGCAAACTGTAAAGGGTAGTTTGGATACCCATAGGAATCTAAAAAAATGGGAAAGATGCCTTTCTTGTTTGGTTAACACATGGGATTTAGAGACATAGAAAAGTGCGTGAGATTTTTCCTTCACCTAGGAGAGCATGTTGATGAGATTCCCAAACCTTGTAGGAAAATGATTCCCATGGGATCAAGATTTCCATGCTCTTTTAACAATCCAAACAATAGTTAATTTTCATTTTCCTAGAAAATGAACAATCCTATGGGAATTGTAGGACAACCAAACGACCCCTAAGACTTCAACTCCCTTGACGCTCATGTTCTTTCAAAGAAAATACATATTCTAAGACGACTACCGAAGAACTTATCTTCTAAAAGTGCTGATTGTACTAGCTAGGGAGGCCAGGGTACTACTGCTTAAATAGCCAGCAGGCCTAGCAGTAGCTGAGGTACCGTAAGTCCGTAAGTATTTCATGGCTTCTGCCGTTCATCAACATGCCAGTCGGAGTGACGGAGTATATCAATGTATGATTACTTGATTAGACATCAAAAAATTGGTTGTTGAAATGTTGATTATGAAAATCTCTCAGCCATGTTCTTGGGTTTGACCAAATTGTGACATGGCTTCAAGCCTTCAATAGTTCAATTCCCTTCGTAACATCGTTGGCCCTCTGGTCAAAATGGGCCCTTCTGCATATCAGCTTTGACGGTCCAACAAGGAGATATTGTGGGGGCCAAGACTAACAGTCGCACTCGTAGGGCCTTGGTACGGTACTGGTAATTGTTTGTTCGTTGTTCACTATTTCAACCTATTTTTTACAAACACAATAATGTGTACCTTTTACGTTGGGCTAGGTCCATATTTTTTCCCAAAAATAAATAAATAAATTCAACAAGTTTTAGTAGACACCGGATTAATGGCTATTTGGTATAATCTGTAAATTAGCAATTCATGCAACCGTCAAATTTATTACTATATATATTTAGTTACTAGCATATTCATCAGATTTATAATTTTGAATATGTTAGTAGGAATAGCATTTTGAAAAAAAGTCGTTTATAATTAAAATTTTGGGACAACCTAATAGGAAAAGTAGCAAGAAAATTTTGGAAAAGAGGAAGTACGAGAGAAGTAGACATGTACAGTTTTAACTAGCGAAATTGTTGGGAATAATCCCTACTTCGAGCGATTATCCCAAAATAATCCCTACTTCGAAAATTGCTGGGAATAATCCCCACTTCAGCCCTTGTAGCCCGGAACGATCCAATGACATTTTAATATATGTCAAAATGTAAAATTTAAACTTTGTCTATGCATATATCCATTATAATTAATGTATTTCATAGTTAAAATTAAAATTGATGGCTTCACACAAGGTTTATTTAAGCAAAAAAATCGTTGTAAAACTTAATTAGATCGTTTTGGGCTATGAGGGTCCAAGTAGGGATTATTCCCAACAATTTTTGAAGTATGAATTATTTTGGAACTATCGGGCAAAATAGGCAAAATAGGGATTATTTCCAACAATTTTGCCTTTTAACTATGGTGTAAGTTGTAAGTGAGCAAAACAACTTAACATAAGTCTCGAGTTTTAACATTTCAAACCTTTCTTCAAAAAAATTGTTACCAATACGGTGCAAGTTTACAAAACCAAAGACTAAGAACGATAACCAAGGAGAAGCAAACAAAGGGAACGACCGAACGACATTTCGAGCCGTTGGTAACAACAGTAACTTTCAACTTTGGCTCAGTCACAGACTCAGAGAGTCACAGTGCATGAATTGACAGGAAGAAAGAAAAGACAGGCCTTATTTCCTCAGTTACAGACTTACAGTACACTTCCACATATTTCAAAGCTCACATCAGTACATCACATGATCAAAATCTCAACCCCTCTTTTCTCAACCCAAAACCCACAAAAGAAAGAAACAAACAGAGAAAGTTGTTCAACAACATCAACATGGCATTGGCATGGCCTCTCCACATTTTCTCTCTTCTCCTGCTTTGTTTTACAGGTACATTGTGCTCTCACGGCTCAGTGTTATATTCACAAAATCTTTTATTTTTCACTGTAATTAGTTTTGTAGACTGACTTTGATTTGGTGGTTTTGCAGCAGCTAGCTCAGGATTGACAAGCACAGAGACATTAACCCTCTATGAATTACCAAACACAAACCACAATGATGCTCAACCTTCTTCCCTTGCTGTCATGGTGGCCAAAGAAGACCATAATGAAGTTGCTTATACAATAATCAAGGCAGAAAATTGGCTGAGGAACAATGTCTTATCAACCTACCCATCAAACAAAATTACCCACATTGTTGTAGGCCACAATCTCCTATGTTTCCCTAATGCCAAAAATCACAATCTTACTCACATTGCCATGAAAAATTTGCACCATGCACTCACTCGTTGGGGCTTGGAGAAACACATCAAAGTCTCCCCTTCTATTTCCTCCCATTGCCTAACACCCAACAGTACTCCAATCTCTCTCCTTCAAACCATTGTTGACTTCATCCACACAACAAACTCAACCTACATAATTAACCCAAATGAACCAACTTCTGACCAAAAGATTGAAACTTTATTGAATACTCACATGGAATTTCTGAAAAAGATTGGAACTTTATCATCTTCCAAGGTATATTTCATCATTGGTAACCATAAAGATTCAAAATTCACAATGAGAAAGCTCTCAATTGTGATCCCACCATTGCCAACCCCAGAGAAAGCAACCTCACCTTCTCATAATGAGAACAATTTCCCAATTGCAAGGGGCCCACTTCCACCACTTGTAGGACCTACATCCTCCCCACCATCTCCATTGATCCCTTACACTCTCTCTCCTCACCCAAGCCACCACAACCTCCCGCCGTGCAACCCCTGGCCAGCCCCTGCCCCGGTGCCTGAGGTGAGGGAAAGGGAGAAGCTTTGGTGTGTAGCTAAGCCAAGTGTGCCGGCTGAGACATTGCAGGAGGCTATGGACTTTGCCTGTGGTGAAGGAGAGGCTAAGTGTGAGGAGATTTTACCAAATGGGAATTGTTATTATCCTGACACTTTGGTTGCTCATGCTTCCTATGCTTTCAATAGCTATTGGCAAAAGACTAAAAGGCATGGTGGTACTTGTAGCTTTGGTGGCACTGCTATGCTCATTAATTCTGACCCAAGTATGTTAATCTTGTTATTATTTGATTATTATCATTAGTTTCTTAACCTATTATACATCTTGTGTGTACATCCCGACCCCCGAACACCCTAATTGAATGGGTATTACACTGGGTTGTTGTTGTTGTAGTATACATCTTGTGTGTGCTTAGATGTGTTGATTGTTTATATGATTTGGTTGTCTTTGGCAGGTTATCTTCACTGCAGATTCATAGTGAGTTGATTGCAGGAAGGAATGTCTAAATAGAAGAAGCATGACCAGTCCAAGATGCATGATGTTTTTGGTATGGTTAGTTCAGATGTGTAGTGCTTTTGTAGCTAATTAACAAGATTTGTCCCTCTATATTATGTTAGTGACGTTGGAACAAGTAGTGGTTCTGAACTTATGATAGGTGAGATTAGTGTGTAGTATTACTGTGTTAGTATTGTAAGTGATTTGTGAATCATATTGCAGCTGGATGGATGAATGGTTATGTCATATTTACACTATAATCTGAGTACTTTGAATTAAGGTAGCATGTGTCTTTTGCTTTTGTGCATTGTGCCAATTTTTGATTGTTTGTTGTGTTCTTTTGGGATTCGTTGCCTCATTTTTTATTTTTTGGTGTTTGGATAACCGCATTCATTGCCTTCTTGGTTGTTGTTGTAGACTTGTAGTATTGCCTTCTTGGTTGAGACTTCTGAGTTGAGACTTCTGAGTTGAGACTTCTGAGTTTGTGACTAGTGAAGTCCGAAGTTTTGTTCATTAGCGTACAGTTTTTTTTTCTGGAAAAGTATCCTATGCAGGCTATGCTAAAGCCTACGACAAATTGTGAAGAGATTCTGTTCTTAAAAAAAAAAAAAA
>ONZK01002066.1:94007-124634 GCA_900322385.1 Pharnaceum exiguum | reverse complement strand
ATTGAAATAAACATTAATTTATTAAAATATTTAAATTTCTAACTCATTTAAAATTTAATGTGCCAAATTGGCGTCGGAGGCTATTTAATATACCAATTTGGCATCAAAGGCAAGTTAATATACCAATTTGGCAGAGACGATAATTAATATACCAAATTGGTAAAGTGGTGTCACTTAATATACCAATTTGGTATTTCAGGGCCTCTTCGTCCTACCATCTATGCAAGGTAAATTGAAAAAATAACACTGTCTTTATACGGAGTAGATCATTTCTCCAATCGGGGAATGCTCGATTTTCTTAGGATAACAAAAGCTGAATTTGGTTCTGGGTTCATCCAATAATATAAAAATCAATGTAATCCAACGTCATGATGGTGGTTACTGGCTAGCGCTTCGCGGCTTCGGTACTTGATATTAAAAGCAGACCAAAAGCTACTACTAGAAAATAGAAAAGTTAAGGATCGAGCCACCTTTCATCAATCCTGCCTAATTATATGAGTTCTAAAGTTTACGACGACTATGAATAGTTGATTACAAGCGGTATATTCAGAGTATCGTAAGCAACTACTCCGTCCTGAAATATGTATTACAGTATTAGTACTTTTGATCCAAAATCAAACGGAATGCCAATGCACAGCGCAGTTGTGAAACATGCGCAATCTTCTCTACAAATGTATGAGTATGTTATTACCAACATAGTTACATAGAGTCTCATTCTCATTGTCTCATTCTCATTTCCATGCAGCACTCGCACAATAATTAGTGACCGAAATATATAAAAGTTTTCATAAGCTTATTTTAGGTCAATCTATCTAATAACTCTATTGTCGTATTGAACTAATAGGTTAGAAACAATGATTTATTGAGATTAAAAAAACATATTATTTATTGTATTTTCTTTCACCAATGATTGAATTAGAAAATCATTTAAAAGTACGAAAAGCGAAAAATTCTACTACGTATCATACACCGCCCAAGCCCCTATCATCGTAGTTTTTACGAAAAAAAGTGACTAATACTAACTAGAGAAATTTATATATACAACGATCTTATAATACAATGGGACAAAATAAGTTATCATTAATGAAGAAAATATGTTACTGAAATCCCAAGGTGACTTTTTTTTTCTCTAACGGAGCTTCGGTAACTTTTACATCAAATCAAAGAAAAAAATGAAGCTTTGGTAACTCATTGAATGTACTAACATGTTTCATGCTAATTCGGGCCTTGTTTGGTGGAACAGCGTTTAGCATTAACGTTTAGTATTTGTAGTTATAAGAGAATTTTGACTAGTTAAAAATGCTCTTTGTCATGTTTGGTAAAAGAGTATTTTGAGGGACTAAAATGCTCTTTGCTAAATGCTGGTCACAACAACATTTTCACTATTTATTAACAATTTACACTATCAATCTGCTAACTGTTACTAAACAACTCAGACCTGTTAACTGATAACTGCTAGTCAAACCTATCATCCGCTAACTGCTCATACTTTCTCCCAAACAAGGCCCGAGAACTAAACTTGGTACTTCTGATTAGATAGGTTGAAACAAATAAAACATTTTTTTTAAAAAAAAAACTATCACTATTTTTACTACGTACAGTACTAGCTATATAGTATCCTCATAGGAACATGCCACTGCGGCACTGCGCTGCTTTGCATTGACCGCGTCGTGAATTGACCATTTATAAGAGGTCTCACCTTTTCGGTTATCTCGGATGCTCTGCTTAGTGCTTGTCATTATTGCTTTACTTGAATCTTGTAACTCGGAAGATCTTGCATTTTTCAGGGTCAGTGTAAGCAACGATAAACATAAATTAAAATAATCGTAATCCTCTACAAAATACATGCATGTATTGTAGGTCACTTTTTCTTTTTTTTTTTCCCTAAAAAATACTCATGGCCCTCTCCCTCATCTCCTCTCGAGCCTATACCTCAGTCCGACTCCTCTCTCCTTATCCCCTTTCGGGCCGACTCTACACCCCCTTTTCACCGCCCTACCATACCCTTTCCCCTTTACCGTGCTAACCTCATATATGCCACGATAGGTTCTCATATCCGTAATGACGGATAGTAAGGTATGTCATCACAGATTTTAGAAATTGTTGTCACGCATATTAGAAATTCTCTTATTTGTCGTGACGGCTAATAAGGTCTATTATCATAGCTAAAATAAGTGGTCCAAAATGTATACCTGCATTTGTATGATATAACTACATAAAAAAACAAGTTCAGCACATCCACCGAATCCTTTATAGCATCAGAAAAATTATCCTATAGTAACTCTTTTAAAAGTAAATCATCTTGATTATACACATAACACATCTCTTGTTACTTTGTTATCGAATGAATGAGTGAAACCATCTTTGAGCATTAAATAATCCTCTACAGCATCATAAAACTTGTCATGCTCTTATGTTCTTAACTTTTTAAAAAATAAACCAATGCAACTTGATTATACACATGACACATCTCATAATCAATTTAGCTTGGCCTAGTGAAAATTGTTTTTGGTTTCCACACAGAAGATCGGGTTTGATGACTTGATCCCTCTAGACTTTAGAGACATTAAAAGGAAGTTTATTTTCCCCTTCCCCTCATCTCCAATGCTCCCCTCATCTCCAATGCTCACAGGATCCCATCGACGCAGACTGATATTCATTTTTATATGACTAATACCCATGCACCGCGAGCATGACTCTCATTTACGTAGTGTTTTTTTTCTTCTTTTTGTTTCTGATTATCACATACACAAGTTGTAATTTTACATCGGCGTGTATAATTAGACCCGTTAATGGTGGGGAGGTGTCATAATCATGTAAATCTCATTAGTCAATACGAGGGAGTTTATCATGTGTGTTTCGTTCGTTATACTAAACTAAATTGGGAAAAGGCTAGTGATCGAATTGAAATGAATTGAATGCAATGAAAATTATAGCTAAAACTTGGACTCAAATGTTAGAACTGAACTTAACTAAAAAATTAAAATAAACTAAAACAATATACATAAGCTTAACACAGCCTAAATATAGACACAATTAGTTAATTATTAAAGGCCATTGAGTCCCTTTCAATCACATTATCTCGGGTCATGAGTCGATCCTTTTTTTTTTTTTTGAAAAAACATTGAGTTCTTTCTTCTTCTTTTTTCTCTTCATAAGATATTGGGGAGAAAAACTTAATAGATAGATTGTTGTCATTTTTCCTATTAGTTGAGGATAGAGAAAAACAAGTTGTACAAGTGTACAACCAAGTTAAAGACCTCAGTCTAGCCATGTCCTCTTCCGTTTTACCTTGCTCTTACGGCACGGCATTAAGACTTATCTAATGTGATCTATTGGACGTTATTTTCAAGTTCCAATGAGCTGATGTTATTCTGCTATTTTATATTTTATCCATCACTTTTTCGTAAGCGATAGATTAGCACGGGTTCATTGTTGGAAGTCACATGAAATATGGATTTAGAAATTCATTACTAGGAGAGATACGGAGTATGACAATGTGACATTCCGAACACTAGAATATATATCTTAGCTTCCTTCCAATTTAGAAAATTTTACATTTGAGGTGGGAAATTATAATTTTTTTAGAACAAAATGAAAAGGTGCCGATATAAAGCCAAGCAAAATCGCCAAGTGCTCGGTAGGCCTAATTAATTGTCGGGAGTCTTCAGCAATCCGCCAAAAACGCAGATGGCGACTACAAAGCTAACAGTGCCTCTCCAACTGGACATTGTTTTTGATTTGTTCATCATGTATTTTTATTCTTCTTACGTTACGTCCACTCAGTCACTAATATATCTTCACGCAGTTCTTTAATTTAATTTGGAGTCGATGTAGCAATATGGTATGTCTACCGTGGCATGCATCAAGGTCGTATTGGTAGTTTGATCGGGAAAGCACTAGCCACTGACTAGCATCCCCAAAAGGATTTTTTTTTTATTGCCAATTGATCGATAGGATTGAACTTTTTGGTTGTGGTTGGATCAGAACGAGTTTGCTCGTAGGCTATCCCCAATTCAGTCGAACTCAGAAGGTCATGTTAGGGCCCGGATGGACGATGGCCATTCCTGGGAGTTCATTAAAAGATCCACGCAAATAGGCAAAAGAGGCTTGCACGCACATGCAAGGGAGAGTGAAGAATTTTTGTGGTGTTGTGCATCTGGTCAGTTGTAGCGACGTCTTAGCTAGCCAAATAGCCAATTAGAAGCATTACTAGCTACTCCTAATTCACCTGAGGTGAACATGCCGGGAAAGAACCAATGTTGGGTTGGTTGGAGTGATTGGAGTGGTAAGCAAATTCATACCGGTTAAGCATATACATAAATTCATATTGGGAGACATATCCACCACACTCAGATGTGCGATCTGAATCGAGTCTGGATATAATTATAACGAAACTCCAATAAACCAGACGGGCAACCAAAGAAACAAAATACCGTGAAAGTAAGTTGATCTATATAGGATGGGAGGGGGTGAGGAAGATGGGGTTTGAGAGTATGTCATGCATGCATGTGCGGCTTTGATGGGATAGAGGAACGTGGATAAGGGGAGTAACCGAAAAAAAGAGAGATGTGGTGATTTTTGTCCAATACGTGTTGTACATTATTTGGATTTTTGATTGGGTAGGTCAGTAAAGATATGTAAACATTTTTGATACCAACGGCCTAAATATATTGGTTTGTTTTAATCTTCCTGGACAAACGCAACCATATACTTTAAGAATGGTCAAATGAAGCCATCAAAAAAAAAAAAGAATGGTCAAATGACTTGCCACAATATGACAATATAGTAAACCAACATATTGAAAAATAACTCACTGAATTGCGGCCTGATAGTTAATTAATCATGATGTCTAATGGTATTATGTAATTGATGTCCAATGCTATTATGCAATTGACTCAATTATCCTGCTACTATGCATGTTCCCCAATCAGTTATATCGATCGAGCCATGCTTTTGAAATCTATTGACCACCGTGATTCGGTTTGGATAATGATACACTATAGATTTCTAGAAAATTATGGGAATGTAACGCAGTAGTTGTACATATTATGTACTCATCTGGTTGACCCTGTACGATATCTATTACGATGACTAGCTGCTACTCTCATGATTGGGAAATCCTCACTATGAATATATGAACATATATTATATCATATATTCTTCCCCAGGCAACTTGGAAATCAAAATACAAACAATGTGATAACATCGTGATCAATACGGAGTAGATTGAGAACTCTTCATCGGAACAAAATCAATATCGGTTTTGTATTTTTCTATACTAAATCGGATGACAACAATGTTGTAGTTTGCTTGAAGGTTGATGAATATTATATTCCTCACGGGCATATAGCCACACAATGTTGTTCCGTCATACAATCAGTTCAGAATAATTCAGATCGACAAAATTAGTGTCTAATTGCGGCATCGGAGTCTTTTATTTTTTTTGTAGGAAACAACATATGCCTTAAGATTAAATTGAAGAGCAATAATCTAAAATTATCTATTACGTTCGATCCATCTTACACTTAAACTGCATAAGTTCATAATGAAGCGAAGAAGGCTAGGCGCTACCAAAAAATTAAGGAAGACTACGAAACAAAAACGAGGGCAACATTCCCATTCATGGTAACAGGAACATGTGTGGCATGTGACGCCCATAGGATGGAAGGCCATGTCTATTTGTTACATGTAATTCCTTTTTAACCATCCCACGTAATCAAGGAGACATCTTTCTGCTAAAATAGTTACTACTACAATTACTTTTCTCTAATTTATTCCTCAACAAAAAGTGGGAAAAAGAGATACTCCTTATAAAAAAAATGGATGCCAGCCAACCATTATTATTATCAAAGTACGAGAGGTAAGAGGGGAAGAGGGATGGGTCGTTTTCTGCTGTTCCTCAAATCTCTTTCACAAAAACGATGGGAAGTGAAGGATTTGTATTTCAGTGAGGGAGCAGCCATGTTGACATTGTCAGGTTGGCGTGCCTAACTCTGTGTATCAACTATCAAGTACTCGTATCAACTCAGTGAGAGAGAAAGTAGTGCGCGCGCATATTCCTTCTTTTTCTTTTTCCTATTTCATTCATACGGATTCTTCTCCAATGCGTTCAATAGTAGGCACACAGAATTGCAACTTTGCAAGCGTAAAAGCCACATCGAGCTTCAAGTTCATGTTCATCTCCATATAATTACAATTTTGCTAAATTTCAATAGAATAAGGCTCGCTATGTTAGACTAAGTTATTCTTTTTCACTAGTGTTCGTAAAAATCTTTAAAGTTGAATTAAAACTTTTGTATGTTCGTTGTATTCAATTACTTCTTAGAATTAGGTTTGATTGTATTATACTATAGTGAGAACCTAAGTAAAGTATAAAAGATCACAAGTTGGTATTGATATAAAATAAAATGATAAGCTTATTATAGGTAGCAAGTTGAAATGATGAGTTAAACTATTTTAAATTGACTAAGGTCACTAAATATTTGGAGTTGAAATAGTTAGTGCTAAAAAATTGGAAATATGCATGACATTATTTTTTTAAAAATTGTTGGTCTAGTTTAAATTCTTAAAGATTCACCTAGTAATTCAATGGGTTTTGTAGCTCATTGCAGTCTAGCGGTGATGAACCATGAAAACCTTAAGTTCGTCTCAATTTGATTTCATTAATTTTTAGGTTTAGTATGTATTGTCGAAATAAACCTTCTTTTACTTCTTATTTTAAGAAAAATAACACGAAGTCAATACTTCAATACATGTTATGCAATAATATATTTTAGAGACAAATTCAGAAACAACCTCCCTATTTTCATAAAAGATCAAGGTTGCGTACATGCTGACCCCTTAGTACCCCTATTGAATGGAGATTATTCTCGGTGGTTGTTGTTGTTGTTGTTGTTATTGTTGTATTGTCGAAATATATAAGACCTTATAGTATTTGTTCACTCTTTTATTGTTGAAACTATCACTCCTAAATATGTAATCTGTCTCATTTATTTTAAAAAAATAGTCTATTAATGATATTTTAATCCAATGATTAGCATTGTAGCGCCTCAAATTTTTATTTTTAATTTATTCTTTTCTTAATAGTTAAACCATTCACATTTTCCTTGATGATGACATAGAAATATTGTTCATTTGTTTGAGTATGGACAATTGTGACTTCTGATATTTTATGACTAAAAACAACAACAACAAAAAGGTGAAAGATTTAAAAGGTTGGTGACAATGGTTTATCATCTATCGCACACAACATATTAAGGTGGTGGGAATGTGGGGCTGTGGTGCTGATTCTAATAATCGTTTTAAGAGATGGGAGAGAGAGAGAAAGAACATTCTGAGGACATAGCTTTTTGTGTAACTAAGGTGTCTGGCAAAAGATGAGTAACAGCTCATCTTTTTTGTGGAATTTATGGGATTTCTAGATTTTTTGTCTTTGTTTCTTTTTCATTTGCCTGGATTTTGTGTGTTGTGTGTGTTTTCTTTGGCCTTTCATCTGATTCTTTCTCATAAACAGGATTTATTAAAAGCAATTTCGGAAACAATCTTCCTATTCTCATAAATAGGAATAAAGTTGAGTATATTCCGACCCCTAGTCCCTCTATTGAATGAGGATTACGTAAAAGGTGCGTATATTCCGACCCTCTGTCCCTCTATTGAATGAGGATTACGCTCGATTGTTGATATCGTAAATATGATTTTTGAAAAATAAACAACTCTGTTTTTTATGTGTATTTATTTACAAGTGCTCTATGATTCCTCTGCCTATTTGAGCGAAACTATAAGAAGATAGCTTAAACTAGAGATACCACCTTTTTCCCCTTTCCTAGCTCTATGCAGTACAATACTTGCATGCATTGTTTCACTTTGACAACTTAATAAAAGTCACAGCATCATCTGCATTCCATTCTCTCTCCTTTCCCCTATCTCTCTATCTCTAGGTGAGTTTCAAAGCCACTCTAGCCTTAGGCCCTCTTCTCTGCTTCTAATCATTATTTCCTCAGTTTTCTTCCTTTCTTTTCTTTTCTGGGTTTACTCATTTCACTTCACTGTTTCATCTTTTATTTTCTTTCCCTTTTTCTTCTTTCCCAGTGTGTCACCCTTGCTTTAATTTCCTTGTTTCGTTTGTTTTGTCACATTGCACATTGGACTTGTTTTGTTTTTAGTACGTTTACGGTTTATGGTTTCTAGCCAACTACAGCCACTAAGATACAATTATAAATTTGCTAGCAAATGTTTATTATTATAAGTAATTTGTTAAGATATGATAAGTTACGTTGTATTATTAGTTAATTACACCTAAGTGGGTATTAATAGAATTGCGTGCATGATAAATATTCTTCATCGTTAAAATTCCAAAGCAAAAAATGTCTCACAAATCTCGTAACCTTTGAAACAACTTTGTTGGTAGGAGTGATAGCTTGTCACATTTCATTCTCCAAAAATTAAAAAGAAAGATGCTGATTGTCCACCCTATGTTTGTTTCTACGTTGCAGGAGCTTTCTATATTATGAGGAGCAAAAAGATAGATACTCAGAAGAACAAGATAGAACCGTAAAGGAATTTTCATCCTAGGGTTTTGGCCTTGTGGGTTTCTCTTATTATTTTCCTTTTTTTTTTAAAGAAAAGGCGGTGGTGTCAGGTGAAAGGCAAGTGGGGGGAAAGAAAAAGGAAAAATAAATAGACATAAAAAAGGAAAGGTGTTAGTTAAAAGAGTGTTTGGGAAAAATGTTGTCCTGGGGCTCACCAAATGCGTCCGGGCTCAGTGGACTGTGCTGCTGAGTAAGGAAGCAAAGAAAAGGAAAAGAAAAAGAGGGAACAAAAACAAACAATCACAAAAAAGAGTAAAAGACCTTAACTTTGCTTTGCTTTGCTTTCTACACCCTCTCAAAAACTGTCCCTCATTGCACTCCGCTCTCTCTCTTTCCCTCTCTTCTCTGTCCCTCACCACCTTTGATCCTCATTTCTGAGATTTCTGCTTGTGGGGTTTTCTGGGTTTTTTGTTTAGAGTCATAAAGTTAGAGTCTTTAGTGTTTTTTTTTTTTGGGTACTATAGATCATCAGTTTTGTTAAAATGAAGTTTATGAAGCTTGGATCCAAACCTGATTCTTTTCAGAGTGATGGTGATAATATCAGGTCAGTGTTTGTGTTTCCAGTTATTGAACATACTGTTTGATTGGAATCACTATTTTTGTATTTGTTGATATGTTAGTTTAGTTTATTTTGGAAAGAATAGATTTTGATTTCATTAATTTCCATGTGTGATCTAGTTTTCTGAGGGATCATCTTCATTGTCAAGTGTTTAGCTCTGTCCTTGTTGAGATCATGACACTTAAAAATGTAATCTTTTTTGCTAAAAGAGTGGTTTATTTTGTTAATCACTTAAAAATCTAATCTTTATGTTCCTTTGATCATCTTATTTCTTGAACTAGGAAAGTAATAAAAGATTGGTACAATGCTGAACTACAAAGCCAGTTTCTTTGAGATATTAGGGGTTACAAACTTGCAATAATGGTTATAACTTATGACTAATGAAGGCCTTTAGTTGGCTTCCCAAACTTACTTGTTATGTGAATGTAGAAAACAGTGATATAAATGGTGTGTTTGTAGCATTTTCAGAGCATGAAATAAATGACTATCATATATTGCCCCCCAGCAATCCTACAAGTATTTATGTTGATTGTTCCCAACTGTGGAGTTATGTCCTGGTATTGTGTGCTTGGATGTGAAGTTGGGACCATTGTGTCTATCTCTTAGTACTTCAATCTAGGCTACAGATCATTCAGTAATCTCATCCCTGGCATCAAACAACCTTGTGATACCACACTGCCATTTGTGGAGATAGGATGACATAGGCATTAAATGAGCTGATTTTCGGTCTTCGGTTGTCTCCTTACTCTGGGGTGCATAGAGGGGTCTTCATTCATGGTGCATTCAATTGCTCTGTTTGTCACATTTTCGGTTTAATGTGAAATATGAATCTGTAAATCTTTGTGGAGCTTGCTTATATGACAATATTCAGTGCCCTGGACTAGTATATTGCAGCTGAGATTTGTTATTTGAAATCTTTTGTTGCCATTGCCTAACCATTATCGGATGATGTTTGCAGGTATGTGGCAACCGAGCTGTCAACTGACATTGTTGTCACTGTTGTGGATGTCAAATTCTATTTGCACAAGGTATGGAAATTGTTTCCCAATGATGTTGTTTCGTCATAGTCCTGATGTATGCTATCTCCCCTAGCCAAGTAGCTTTTGGATACTGAAAATAACTTTGCATTGAGCTATTGTGTGCTTTACCAATTAGGGTATAGGCTTGTTTGTATGGTTAGTCAGCGTTTGATTCATTTTCAGCTCAAATAGGATAGAACTGTACCATCAAATGATTTTTAAGACTTTTTCCTAGAGTCTATTTCTTATGCTTATGTACTGTAAACGTTTTCTCAGTTTCCCCTCTTGTCCAAGAGTGCTCGCCTACAAAAGCTCGTTGCCATGGCAAATCAGGAAAACAGAGATGAAATATACATCCAGGACATCCCTGGTGGACCTGCTGCCTTTGAGATATGTGCCAAGTACTGCTATGGAATGACAGTCACATTGAACGCATACAATGTCGTTGCAGCTAGATGTGCAGCTGAGTACCTAGAGATGTATGATACAGTTGAAAAAGGAAATCTCATATATAAGATCGATGTCTTTCTCAACTCTAGCATCTTCCGAGGGTGGAAAGACTCTATCATTGTCCTTCAGACAACCAAGGGCCTCCTTCCCTGGGCGGAGGAGCTCAAAGTGGTTAGCCACTGCCTTGATTCCATAGCAACTAAAGCATCTATGGATACATCCAAAGTTGAGTGGTCCTACACGTGTAATAGGAAGAAGCTTTCATCAGAGAATGGACAAGACCCGCAGTACAACGGGGTTAGAAAACAGCAATCAGTTCCAAAGGATTGGTGGGTTGAAGACATGTCGGACCTTGACATAGATCTCTATAAGCGGGTCGTTACAACTATCAAGACAAAGGGAAAGGTCTCTAACAATGTCATCGGTGAGGCTTTGAAGACTTATGCAGTGCGAAGACTACCTGGTTTTAGTAAGGGTGTGGTTCAAGGAGGTGATATGACTAAGAACCAAATTTTAGTGGAGACTATTGTGAAACTAATGCCTATAGAGAGAGGCAGTATCTCCTGTAGCTTCTTGCTAAGACTGCTAAGAGCATCAACCTCGTTAGGGTGTGGTGAGACAGTGAGAAACGAGTTGCTGAGAAGAATTGGCATGCAATTGGACGAGGCTTCGGTGGCAGATTTGTTAATCCGAACTCCTCCTGGCGAAACTACGGTCTATGATGTTGACTTGGTCCAAACCCTTGTTAAGGAGTTTGTCGTGCAGGAGCACAATATCCAGGATAATAACCTTCATGCTGAAATTGAGTTCCAGGATATGAAGAAGCCTTCAACTGTATCGGATGCTTCCAAGGGAATGGTTGCCAAGCTGGTTGATTGTTACCTAGCTGAAGCTTCACGAGACCCAAATCTATCCCTATCCAAATTCATGGGTATTGCAGAGCTTGTCTTGGGGTTCCCAAGATCATCACATGATGGTATCTATCGCGCCATTGACATGTATTTGAAGGTTAGTTAGTCTTAAGATTTAAGTTATCGATTCAATTTTTGAAAGGAATTCTTGAGATTTAAATATGATTAGGAATTGACACTTTACGATCACATTTGCAGGAACATGCTGGGATCAGCAAGAGTGAGAGAAAGAAAATATGCAGATTAATGGACTGTAGGAAGCTCTCGGTGGAGGCATGTGCTCATGCTGTGCAGAATGAGCGTCTGCCATTAAGGGTTGTTGTTCAGGTCCTCTTCTTTGAGCAGGCTCGCGCAGCTACCGCATCTTCCCCTGGGAGTAGGACTCCTGACTTGCCAGCGCCCGTCAGGGCATTGCTACCAACAGGGTCCCACGGGAGCTCCAGGTCAGCTACAACTAATACAGAGGATGACTGGGATGGGGTGCCTACAACCGAGGAGCTCAAGGTTCTGAAAGGTGAACTGGCCAATCTTAGACTTGGAGGGACCCAAGGGAGTAATGGTGATGGTCTCAAAAATGAAGCTGAGAAAGCAGCAGCTAACAAAGTGAGAGGCTTACTCATGTCAAAGAGGTTGTTCTCAAAGCTCTGGTCAAACAAGGAGAGAGATGGCGAGAACAGCAGCTCAGATACATCAGAAAGCCCTGCATCAACGAATGCTGAAGAAATTAGATCTACTCCGTCGAGGAATAGGAGGCGTTAGTCGTCTAGATCATTGTTTAGGGTTTATAATCAGAGAAATAACGAGCTTTACCCTGGTATGTAAAATGTGGCTCGCTTTTGATTCTGAAATTTAGGGAGGAGTAGACCTAACTGACATTGTAGCTGACCACGTTCGGAAAGAAGAATCCATCAATTTGAAGAAAAGAGGCCGTCTTTGGGTTGCTGAAAGGGAAGGGAACTTGGGTAGTTTGGAGCTAGGTTTTGAGAGGGTAAGTAACTTGCACTGATTGATCCCTTCAAAATTGCTCTAGCATATGCTTCTTTCAGTCCTTTGATTAGTCAATTGTATTGAAGCTGGGCATTAGTTATCGTCCAGTGATTACCCAGTTTTGCTGTGCCATAAGCAACAGATCTGTATCTTTTTAATGTAGTTTCTCATTTGGAAGAGTTTGGCTTTGCCTAAAGTAGTTATCGTCCAGTGATTACCCAGCTACAACCAAGTACCCAACGCCAACCCCCCCCTCCCAATACCTACCGGCAAGTCTTTGGTACACCGGGTGTATCGGTACACATTGTGGATTTATAACTAATTACAAAGGGACTGACTACTGGTATTAAAAATGTGACTAATGATTAATGTTGTAATATTAGTTATAAATCCACAAGGTGTACCCGTACACCCGGTGTACTTAAGAATTAAAGAACACCCACACACCACACCATCACACACACACAGACCCCGCGCCCAAAAAAAAAGGAAAAATCATTCTGTTACTTCTAGTTTTTTCTTTGGTGCCCCTCCCCCCTTCTATTTGACTATTTCAGTAGTTCAGTGAATAGATTGCCTGCAAACAATTGAGCTGGAGCTCCACAGCATTCTCCCATCTATTCTTCCGCGCTCGCAGCAGCTTCCTGGCACGACTTCCATAGAGCTAGAGCTAGAGCTAGAGCTAGAGCCTGAGCAATATCTAGGTCGATCTTTTCTTTTGCTATATCAAGAGTGAAATTTTCTTGACTCGTGAATAAACTATATACTGTAAGGCTCCATTGTTCATAACTTATTTTATGAGCTGTTCAGTTGGTTCATGAGTTCCTCTTAACTTCAGTTTGTTCTAGTTCAATCCCACAGACAGTAGCTTACCGCCTATGCCCCACGATTGCTCCAATTTCATACTTAGCGGTAAGCAGGTCACAGCTTCTTGCACTCTTACTCCACAACAACAACAACCCAGTCTAATCTCAACTCAGATAGGATACTGAGGGAGTCTCATATACGCAGTCTTACCCCGAAAAATCGGGATACTTTTTTTATAATGACCCCTTAGTACCTTTGTGTGCACTCTCACTCCAATTGAAGATTACAGAAGTGTGTAGCTGACTTGCGATATCTGTGCCTGTCCTGCCTATAATATTCTTTTCACAAAGTTTGGCCCAACGGCCCATACCAAGTTCGCTGCGGAAGTCCAAGACTTTTTCTCTGTTCTTACTTGGGTGAAGTTGTGGACTTAGCTTCTAAAACTGTCTTTTACCAGTCCGTTATTTTAATTCTAGAACATTTCTCCTGCCTGCTCCTTAATCAAATTTGTAGCCACAATACTATTGCTTTGAGTGATTCTTAGTAAATAGTAATGTGAATGGTAATTTGTGTGTTTTCACATAATATCTGATCATATAGAAACCCTGATCCTAAACGAAAGTCATTAAGTCTAAACCAAACATATGAAGTTGAGCTACGGAACTCCTCAGCACAATAACTTATAAATCGGGCTAACCCACCTAGTTGGAGGATCTAGAACGGTTTAATCAATCAAATGGTTAAATAAGAGATAGCAAATGTTTACTTATTCATAAGATTGACACTAAATTGTGGCAGTATGAATATCCTTTAATTGGGTGAGGAAAGTTAGTAACTCAAGTATTGTCAAATCACTAGACACTTCTAAAGTAAAATACTCTTTTTCTGCTAATTAAGCCCCTTTTCCTTCATAAAATATCCAAGCTAACTTAAGCATCAGAGGGGGTTCTAGGGCAGTGACGGAGCTTATGTTATGCCATTGCGGTCAGATGTCGCCATCAAAGTTGCAAATTTGTTTAATAAACATAGTCATTTATATCATTTACACTCCTAGAAATACAAATGACCCCATCAAATTTGTAAATCGTATTATCAAGTGCCCCCAACGAATATAATTTCTAGCTCCGCCACTAAAACATAGGGTGATAGCAATGAGTTGCCTACTAGTGCAGGTAGAAGCTGTCGTCTAAAGTTTTCTAGGTCTAGACCTTCACGTCAAGGGTATCCCAAGCGGCTGGGGCACTCTCTTTCCCTTGGACAATCTGCCCTGAAAAGAACCTGTTTTAATTTACCTCCTTGGGTCAATCCAATCCGGATGGAGGTGACCGAAACAATATCAAACAGTATCGAGTAACTCTAATTATACAACAGCGGGACCTCAACATTATATCTTCCTAATTGATATGCGTTTTGAAGTTTTTACGAATAATGTTTGTCTGCAATGATGCAACTGTGATCAGTGATTCACACCAGTATTTCTACTAGTGCTAATTGAAGGTGATGACCCAAAGCGTGATTAGACTCCTTAATTACATTACATGTGAGTTGTGAGTTGTGACCCCTGCCAAATTAAGTTGTAGGCAACTAATCAGATGTTAGACTCACCACTTTTGTCATCTAGTAGTAAAATGTCTTTCTCACAGTTTTTGATGTTGAGGAGCTAAAGTGAATAAGGCCACTAAACTTTGTTCATTAAACCCGTGGCGCAGACATGGATTAATTTATGGTCCCCAAGACTAACAATAATACTACTAATCTTTATTTTTCATCTCAGCATCATGTCTGATAATGAGATTTCATCTTTAATCTTCCAAAGCCACCACACCATTAAGTGCTAAGTGACTCGTGCTTTTCCTTCCCAAATTAGTGTCGAAATCAGCCATTCGTAACTACCCAGCTGGCTGATCATCAATCATTATCTCCCCGCAGTAGATAGAAAAAAATTGAAACAATTAATTATTATTTGCGTTGCGCAGGCATGTTCATTAGACACTTAGACAGGCACCTATCTTTTGTACATCCATTGACATGAGGCTTGCGCATTTATCCCATCATCATCATGCACGATTCATTTGTATGATCGTTATTGATCCCCATGAGGCCATGAATGTCATCGCTCCATCGCCAAGATGTGAACGAAATTGGCATTGCACTCACGGACACCGTACCGCGTATATGCATGTTCATAGCTAGATATTCTATGAATTTCTATGTGATCAATGGCTTGCTGATTTTGCTGTGAGTACTGTTATATAAACGAGGACAAAATCAGTAGAAAATTAAGACTCCACTGGACTACAAAAAATTCTAATGAGCTGCACTGATATACTGTAACAGAAAGGTGCAGAGAGCTAGTGATGATATAATGAAACCATGACTAGTGGGAAGGTACAAAGTGGCTTGGCCGGCCATCTTAAGAAAGTTAAACTCGCTAATTGCCAAAGGTTGTCTCCAACTCTGTATAGCCAAATTTATGCTAGAATATTAAATGTTTTGAGGGGAGGCAAAATCACTCATGACATCTCCTGGCAACCAATTACATTTTTGAACTCCGGAGAGCTCATTGCGTAAATTATTGTTAGACATTTGACATTTCCTTTCTTTGGTTTTGATCATATAGGAACGCAATAATTTGCAAATACTAGATTACCTCATCAAAATATATAATAGGATCCTAATCAAAGTCAAGTACTATCAATGATAAATGGAAAAAGATTGAGTGACAATTCGGATCAATAGTTCACAATATTTTTTTTTGTCTAATTCTCTCTAAAATTAATAAGACTTACTTTATTACGAGTAATAACTATCGGATTTTTGACATGTCACCCAAATACTCTCCATGATAGACATAAGTTGTTTTTAACACTTTCGATTATTAATATTTGTTTAACGCTTTGTTGATTTTCAATAAATTGTTTTGAACTGAAATGTATTGGCAAAGTAAGTCTCAATTGACTTTGTTTGGGAAATAAAACAAATTCAAAGAAGGGGGGAAAGGAAAGAAGGGGAACAAATTCCTCTTCAATTAGCCTATTTTATTCCCTTTAATTAAGTCAGATTCCTATCATTAAAATAGAGCCAAATCAAAAGATCCTACCTCTTTTGGTAATTGGTAGTATTCAATAAATCTGAAAGAAAAAAATTGTGTGACTCCATTTTAGTTATAAAACGCTGTTATAAATGGAAATCCAGGGATCACTAATGACCATCCATCATTAATATCCAGTTTTATATATGAAATGGGTTCACACAAATTTTTTTGAATCTAAAAGTGACATTGTACTGTGATTTTGTTAATCGGGTTACATATATTCCTAACTTGATTTGGCGATTTCGCAAGGCATGTTTGTTAAGTTCAAGAATTTATTCATATCATTATTTATCCATGTTTTATTTAATTTAGTTCATCTAAAACAGACACCATAAAGTTCAAGAATTTATACAATTATACACATTCTAAGAAAACTAAGATTTTGTTTAGCAACCCAACGTTGTTAACTAGAGCTGGAGCTGTTTTCTAAAAGTTTAGAATAAGAGTTTTTTTTTTTTTTTTGATGGAGAGTTTATTTTTTATTTTTTGGTTTTCAGAATAAGAGTTTTTTTAAGCTCTAAAATAAAACATTGTGTGCAACGATGTTTAGGATAAGATGTTATTCTAAGAGAATAAGAGCTTATTTTAGGACTATCCAAACTTGGACTAGCCTCGGTAGATTATCACCCCTAGTCACATTAATACCCCACTGTAATCAAACTTTGTGCGATTAGTTCTTAGAAAGAAAATATGAGATAGAGGAAGTACGATAGATAATGCTGAAGACACATAGTGACGAGACTGCCATGTTAAGTCCTCTTCATATTGATTATGTGGGTTCGGAGTCCATTCGAACGCAGTAAATTAACCCGAATGGTGTTCCATCACTAAATCGTGTTCCTTTTTTAAGGAATTGGACAAATAAAAGGAGGAAATTATTGAGAGACCAAATGAGAAGAAGACCCTACAAAAAGGACATATATGCCTTTTGCGTTCGAAATAGATAGTCATATGCCTCGAGCCATTGCTATCTCTCGTCCTACTTTTGATTAGAGATACACCAAGGTAACAACAAAAGGACAAATCGTGCCCGCTTTATTTATCCCTATCGCAAAAGCTTGGGAACAATCCTAAAACCCCACAAACGAATGGACTCGTATTAAATCTTATTTTATTTAACTTCTAATTAGTTACGGAGTATCAAGGTACCAAATCTATCAACTAGAGAATCAACGATATTGTCTTCAGCAGACCAGCTAAAATATACTCTGTATGCATTAGTTACCTTTAAATAATTCAATCCTCGACAGATTCTGGAAATATTCATTCTCCAATTTCCTGCAAGAGTGTTTTCCTTTATATTCAACTAACACAAGATTTTATGCCCAAGGATTCTAAGAATTATGCGTAGAAAAGCATTGACACAGGACAGGAGGGGATATTCAGATTCCCAACATAATATGGGAGGCGAATATTGCTGATATTTAACCCAGCTAGAAATGATAAATTTTTTCTTTTGATGCACATCGAAGGCACATCCGAATTTGACCAAGTGCAGCATAGGACCTCCAATTTTAAGGACTTTTTCCCCGAAGTCTAGCCATAGGTCTTAAAATGAAAAGAAAAGTAGACTCTCTGCTCACTCCCTCCTTAGTCTTTAATTGTTTCTTATTTCTCAATTCAATATTTTCATCCATCACTACCCTCTAAAAATTATTAATTTTGTAAAATTCACGCACTTCTTCATCTATATTATATACTAAGAGAGGCTACGGAGAGAGAAAATTGGATGAGGCATGCCTATTATAATCCAGTTAATGCTTAGGTGGAAGTTTGGGGTTGGCTGAAAACTGTAGATTAACTATAAAAATTGCCTTTTATTAATATTTGATTTTGTATTTTAAAAGAAAAAACTTTCAAAAACGTTAGAAAGAAAGAAAAAAAAAAGAATCTGGTAAATATTGACTATTTTTCGGAAACAACCAATTTTTAAGGAAAGAAAAATATTTGAATAAAAAAAGGAATCTGATTTATTGAAAAGAAAACCAGGAAAAATAACTTACGTGTAAAAGTTAAGGAAAAAAAATGAATCTGTGTTTCCATATTATTATTAAGGAAGGAAAAATAGTTTGTAAGAAAAAAAAAAGAATAAATCATAACAAAAACTGTAAATCCTCAGTAAACATATAAGGCTTTCCAAAGAATAAAGAACGTATATTTAGTGGGGAAAGGGTGGGAAGAATTTAGGAAAAATCTAAGTAATTCATGTATGAGTTTCAGTCACTATATATATATGGTGATAGACTGGCAGTAATTCTCTATTATTAACACAGCCAAATACAAATACCATTAACATAAACATGGCCATTGACTTTCCACCATTGTATCTAGAGAGCCACCATTAATGTAAAGGTTCGTATGTTCTAAATTGTCCTTATTGCAATGCAGCCTTGCTGTAGAATGTGTAGATTGGTTTTCCGCATTTTCTAAATCAAAGCATACAATTAGAATAGTGTGTTTTTTAATATGGGTGTAGTTTGTGCTGTTTTATTTTTCAGTCGTCTTTGTTAGAGTTGAGAAAATGCGAGTACTTCTTCAAGGGTCTAAGTATTCCATTTGGAGTATTTTCAAGCGAAATTGAAATTGGATGCTGCGATTGTTGCTACTTGCTAGGTAGCTGCTACTGTATGTTTACTGTTTAAGCATCTCATCTATAGACATCCTAGATAGATTACAAATAAAAGAAAAAAAATGTTGTGTCATGAAAAACCATGTACGAACATCAGAATCACACTTTTGGGCCTCACTAATAGACGCAGCACAAATTTTCCGGGCACAAATGTACCCGATCTAAAAGTGATCCATAAACCGACTCTAAAATCGAACTAAACACGAAATTGACCGAATCCAAAAATATCCAATAAAATTAGAGGTAAATTCGACGCGAACGAAATGACCATTTTGATTAGTAGAACAGAAAAAATAATAATATGTTCACCTATTAACTAAGATCGGCGTCACTTCATATAAGTTGAACAATAGACTTCCAAGAGGCATCATTGTCTTTTTATTAAAAGAAAAAACCACGAAAAAACACAACTTTAATCCCTGTAATTGTTAACCATGATATTTTTTGAAAAAAGGAAAACGTGATAATAATAATATAATTATACAACGGAAACAAATAATAAATTATATTAAACACCTAAAAAAAGACCTTTTTAAATAATTCAGAGTTATATTAGTCAATCAACATAATTAAACTCTATGGAACAAGAATAATAATAATAATCATAATTATCCCGTGCAACGAATGGCATTCAAAGAGAGACTATGAGCTGAACTGCAAAAAATCGAAGTGAACTGAATTTAGGTTGAGGTGAACATGCCTTAATAGTACAATTTATGTAACGAATTGAATAAATTAGTGAATCGATGAGTAAATCTAATAAATTTTTACATTTAAAAAGCATATACATTGTCAAATACCGTGCATCGCATGGGAGCTGCACTAGTATTTGTATACAGTTTACTACAAATTAATAAAAAATTTATCTTTCAAAAAAAATCAGGCCCAAAAATTATTTCATATTTCCACACATGGCCTTCAAATCAACGGTATGACCCTAGTCGAAGGGATTTTGTAAACATAAACAACCCGCACCAAACTAGCTAGTATTGTGAACAATCCATTCCAATTTTTTTTGTTTGCTATTCACCGTAACAATAATTTTATGATCAAAGTTGAACTCGAGTAGAATATCTCCATCGTACATACGAGTATACCTTCCGTACACCACTTTATTTTTCTCTTTTTTTTTTTTAGGCCCAACTCTTTAGAAAAAGGATAAAGACCCAATTTTTAATAATCGTCTTATAAAAGATGGTAAACAGAGTAAAGTATACCCAGATGTACGGTATAATTTGCATTTGCACTGAGAGGAACCAATCTAGGTAGTTAATAGAAATCATTCCAGATTTTTTGTGTGATCTCAAAAGCAAACTCAAGAAATAAGCATCACAGGAAAAAGGGACCCAAGATGATTATGTACTAACAGCAATAACCAAAAGAGGAAGATGCAAATTGACCACCTAAACAAAAGAACCAACAAAAGGGCGTTAGGAAAAGCTGCTTTGCTTTGTTAGCGGAAAAGACAGGATCAATCTACAGAGACACTTCCAAATCTAAAGTTACATTTACAAAACATTGCCAAACGAGCAGCAAAGGGAATAGAAAAGACAGCGGCAAAGGATATGCTCATATGCATATACCCCATACTTTTTCGTTACAACATACGCCTTTGCCCAAATCATCTCCCCATTTCCCTCCTTTAACCCATATCAGCTGTCGATATCGTCACAGCCTACCCATAAAATACCAAATCTAAATTAAAATTAATACAGACAAAACAAGAAACATCATTCCTACTTCCCTTCGATTAAATTTTTTTTCTTCATCATTTTTTAGTGTTAGGCTACTTCAGCTACGGAATTAGAACTCCCTAGGATCCACAAAAATAGACGTGTCAGGGGGTGACTTGGTCCAGTCACCCAAAGCCCCTTCACTATAATCTTCCCCAAGCCGTTTTATGCACCACAAGTCTTCTTCACATGACAGTTTCTTCCAATGTGGTACCCCTGACTTAATAGGGTCCTCCCTAGCCACTTCAGTAGCCACTACACTACACTTACTCTTCCTAGCCAAGTTATGGGCCGTTTTACACAAGGCTCGTACCATCTTGACCGCTTCCGGACCTTCCCCTCCGAGCCCATACATAAAATGCAGCCCAAATGGCCTAAACAGTTCAGGAAATGAAGGAATTTTAAGAAACGGCAAGGCCCTGTCCAACACCCGTGTTGTCTTAGCCAGTCCTTTTCCTACCCGTGAAGCACCCTTAACTTCCAACTTCCATGCGCCACTACAATCCCATATGCTTACTATCGCCCATGACTCTGGAGGATTGTCTAGGAACACTTCCGGGGTGGTCCATTTGTATCCCCTCGGGACGGCGAGGAACGTCCCGAGGGTGAGATTGTTTGAGACCACCACATCAACGTCACGCGGAAAGAACTCTACCGTGGAGAACTTCCTACGGTAGAGTTTCGCTGCGTCGGTCGGGGATAGGGAGAGTACGTCAATTTTAGAGGAAATTTTGAGCTTGTGAGCGAACACGGGTTGCACTAAGATAGACGGGGTGCGGAACTTTGAGTACCCGATTTTTTGGGTAAAAAGTGAAACCGAAGCTTCATTCTCGCTTTCGGTAGCTAAGTATGAATACTCTGCGCCATTTGCTCTAAACCACTCTTCCATTTTATTCACCAACTTCAATGCTATCCCCATCCGCCTACAAAATAATAAATAAAAAGTGTACATTAGAATGACTGGTAATGTGACAAAAGTGTAACGGATATAATTTCACGGATATTGTGACATACGTAACGTGATTAAAATGATCATTGGAAAGAAAACAGATACGAAGAAGTTATTGTGAAATTAATTACCTGTGAGTAGGGGAAACGCGAAGGCCTAGAACATAGGCCACCTTGGTGAAAATGGGGAGAGGTAAAAGAGGGTCGTGGGAGGACTTGGACGGTCGTGGGTATTTTTTACCACAGGTAACTGTCTTGATGCAACCTCTAATCATACCAACAATTTGTCTCCTCTCTTTACCTTGTCCTGCATCCTCCACTATCTCAGCAACCTGAGAAATTTTAAATTCCAATGTAGGTAAAAACGATAAAGCTAGGTAGGTCAATTTTGTACACTTGTACTAGTTGCTAGTACTTGCTAGTAGTACATTTGAAGTTGTACATTACATGAAAAAGAAGTGAGGCAAGATTAAAAGATGCATCATTTCACATTTAGAAGTGGGAATATGGTTCCCCGGCCTTTTAAGTGGACCTTTATTAGCATAGTTATCGAATCACTGCAATTGTAACTGAACCCATCATGTATATCCCAAAGGTCATGACAATGATAGTGAATTAATTTACTTAGGTGGGTTCAGCAAAAATGAACCCACCAACATCCACTTACTATACTTAGGTCACTCACTTACTCATCATCATAATCGGAGTTATAGTAACTACTCAGAAAATGAAAATAAAAGACGATATATACACAACAGTGCACGATAGATAGAGATGAAAATAAAACTTACGAGCATGAGAAAAGTGGGAGAGTGGCGTATACGGCAGAGAGGGTCCCCCAAGAGATCAGTGAAGAGGGAGAGCTTGCCGCTGGGGCCAACCTCGCACCTCCTCTCGACCTCTTCTACTTGCATCACATCTTTCTCTCTATCAAACTCTCGGACGACCATTTTCACTCTCACAATCCTCCCCATCAAATTTTTATTTTTTTTTCACGATACAGTCTAGTAGTCTAGTACTAACTGCTACCACTATATGTCTCTACTTAAAACACGCACGGAGAATATGCTTTAGAACAATAAAGGTGATAAATCAATCTTAGAAGCAATGGAAAGATATCAGTTTGGCTTTGGTCTGACTAAGGAGATATATCATCATGTGCAGTGTATAGTTTTGTAACGTGAATGGTAAGGAAACGTTGAGCAAATAAGCAAGTAGAGCTCTGCATAGAGAGGGAGGAGAAGTTTCTGTTTGTATATATAGGCCAGGACGCTCATGCTCAAGTAGAATATAACAGGGAGCTTGTACACTTTTTTATTTTTATTTTATTTCATTTATGATTTCCACTTTTCTATAAGTGATGATGATTGCTGATGAATTATGATTGAGACCCTTCAAATGATAATCATTTAATTAAGAGAGAGTGAGAGAAGCCGTTGGCCTTCTATAAAAACGCCTACTTCAAAAGTTCAAATGGATTGCTATTGGATAATGTGTTTTTCATTCTTCTTTAAAAAAAAAAATTGCTACTGAGGTTTATTAAAAAAAAAAACTAAAATCTAAAATTAAATTTGAGTGTATGTGTGAATTGAAAGCTCCTAAATTAGATTAAATTAGATTTTTTTAAAAATAAAATGAAATTAAACTATACTAACTAAATTCCATTTTTTCAGCTTTTAAAAACTTAACACTAAACTAAACTGAAACTTTTGTTTACGTTTTTGACACAAAATTACTTATTAAAACCCTACCAATACTTGGTTTTTATGAAAAGATATAGTATAATCTTGCGATTAAAAGAAATAAGTTGGAATAAACTTCTTCTAACTAAATTGAATTGAAATAAATTTTTAGGGAATTGAAAAAAAAATATACTTAAATGTAAAAGAAACTCTTGAGCCAAATCACAAAACTCTAAATTAAACTGATTTTTTTAGAAATAAAAGTAAATTGCTCTTCAAGTACTTGCTTCCACCAAAAATTAGAAAAAGAAGTGAATTGCTCGTACAAACTAATTAATCCGATACTCGTAGGTTCGTTAGATTCTTTTCTCTAAAAAGGGGTCGGAACTCGTAGAAGTAATAATACGGAGTAATCAGACGGAAAATCAAGTGAAATGAAATGGCGGCTGGGAGCTGTAGCGCAGCAGACTATTTTCTCTATCATCTTTAATAAAACTTCACACCTTTTCATTTCATTTTTAGTCATTCATTGCTGTAGAAACAAGCGTTGCCATCGTGACCCCATTCGTAATCATTACCCGCCCTATTAATAACCTCTATATGATCAAAACCCTCTTAATTTTCCATGTCCATTTACATTCACCATGCACATCTATCAATCCATCCCATCTACATGCATATCATTATCGTTATGACTGGTGACACTGTCACTCCGCATTTCTTAACGAAAGAAGGGACCCTCGTGAAGTTTTCTCTCATGCCTTTCCTATTGTACGTCTACCTGCAATGATAAATTACAGGACTCCTGATGGTAAAATGTGAAATAATATCAGAGGGTGTTTTACTGTTTATTGCTTAGTTCGAACCCCTTTGCACTTTTTCTTCTTCTTTTCGGGTACCAAGAAGCTTTCAAACTCAAAAAAAAATTAAAGCTTTACCATAGTGCATAAGCAATAACAAAATTCTTTGAGTCTCCTTGGCAAAATAATCTCCCATTCTCAGAGAAAAATGGGCAAACTGATATACTCATTAATAAAAAGAGTATTCATCTAGGCATGTATGTATGCAAAGAGATTATTACGAATGGGGCTTAGCGACTGTCGCTTAATCCTCTTCTATTGCAAGAAAAAAAGGAGTATTCATTTTAATATTCACGTTGGGCTTCTCGGAAAATAGGGTGTCTGATATCAACATAAGGCAATGTTCTATTATTGAGGGGATGTTTTTTTTTTAAAGGGAGCTGAGGCACGAGTTTGATGAGCATCGAGTCCCAACCGGCAACCTTGAGGATTAAAGTTTTGATCTCTATCACTTGAGCAATTTCTTTTATATATGGGGCTGTTTTTTGTTTACCAAAAAAAAAGGGATGTTAACTGGTACTAAATTCATTGAAATTGAGTTATATTAAACTTGTTTGGTTCAGATGATATTATGTTTTATTTATATTTAAAGTTATTCGTACTTAGGGGTGGAACCATGAAAAAATATTGAGGGGGGCAAAAAGAATTGAAGCAAGCAAAAAAAAATGTTAGATTAGTAATTAAACCGTTGTCAAGGGGAAAGTGAGGTATAGAAATGACCAACTAAACTAAATAATCTTGTGTTTAATTGGTGTTACACTAAAATTTTACTCCAATTCTTAGGTACACCGGGTATAAAGGTACACCTTATGAATTTATAACTAGTATTATAACATATATCACTAGGTAATGCCCGTGCGATGCACGAGTTTGTGTAAATGTATTTTTTTAGCTGATCAAAGTTGAAAATCTAAACAAATGATTAACAATTTAACATACAAGAATCAAATTGTATAAAATTAAATACTCCGTATAATAAACATAATGAATTTGGTTGATGTACCATATGATACCCTAATGTGAAACAATTCTCTTAAATATAAATGATATATAGTACACATGTTAATATAACGATTTGCTTTTTACCCGTGGCCATGTGATAAATGTCAATATAACAGCTTCTCTTCCACCTGTGTGATGAACTAATAAAGGCGTCTATTACTAAATTTTTAAATATAAATTTAATTTCTCTTGCGAGCCAATTTTGTTTCTCATATACCACTTCAATAATACTGCATACTTGAATTTTCATGGCGCTGTTTTTTTCCGCTTTTCTTTAAGATCCCCCTCTTCTTCTTTTTTGTGGGATTTTATATTTTTATTTAGGCAATCGCAGTCTTTCTTGTTTAATGTAGTTATGATAGATAACCAAATGAGATGGAAATCATCTTCATTCCAACCTCAAAATGTGGTGGAGATGATGTTGCTACATTTCTCTAGTTGTAAGACCTTTCCTCTACTTAATTGTGCGTCATGGCTCGTTGGTGCGTGACCGAGACAACCTTAGAAGACAGCCTTACGCTTGTGATTGTTAATCAATATCTTCTTTGTTGTTACTTTGAACATTAATGCTTTTGAAAGCTACAAAAACATCAAGATGGAACAAATTAAAGAACGAAAAAAGTGAGAAAACCACATAGTAAAATGGAATCTACCCTCTCTATGTTCTATACAAAATTAAGACGCATTAAAGTTGAAAGGTCAAAGGTGCATAGTTGGAACTCCGTTTATTAATTTCTTCGTTGTTTCTTTTATTTCTTCCCTTCATTTCGTGCTCCCAAGGCTATGAACACATACTTAATAAGATGAAAATTAGGTTAGCATATGCATAATATATAATCGTGTGAAAAAATCAGTTGCAAGCATATGCCACACTTCCTTTTTGTCGAACCCCTTACACCTTTGGTGCGCATATGTCTTTTTGATCACACAAAGGAAAAGGTTTTTCTGTTAGCAACTTGTGTTATGGGCTTTGCCCTTTTTAGCAATTGCGGACTATGCATGGCGCTTATCATTCTTGTATAACTTCGTAGGACCATTTCAAGTGTATTTTGCATATGATCGATGTGATTCCAACCACATTGATATAAGTCTATTTGATGTGATTCCAACCACATTGATATAAGTCTATTTGAAGTGTTTTCAAAGCAACACCATGTGTGTATAATCAAACTGTAATTTTTTTTTGCTCACTACAAATGAATAATGTATAATTCTCACTACTCTCACTTGCATTTGAAGTGTGGTACAAAATGAATTGATGTGATGCACCACCCAAAGTGAGGCATATATATATCTGATTTAGTGGAGATTCAATAAACTATCATAGAGTAATTTAAACTTTTTACATTGTATTTACATATACATGCACATGATAAATTAATAATATTCAACTAATCTAATTTAAAAAAATGAAATGAACATCTTAAGTTCACTTTACATGAATGTACTTAATAACTATGCACATAAAAATTATTGTGCGTAATAAATTCTATTCCTATGTTTTATATTAAGTCTTATTTAGTACTTTGTATCTAACTTTAGATTTCCAATGCATAAATTTATTAAAAGGCATATTTGTATCTAAACGATGGCAAGCTTGCAATTTATGTCTACATGAAAATGAATACTATGAACCTTTCTAAAGATATTTATGAATCAAGAAACTAATGAGAGATTATACATGTATCTGCAAAATGAAAAAAAATAGGTGAATTGAACTAAGTTGATGTAGATTGTACATACATCCCATCAAAAAAAGAAAAAGAATATACATTCATGCAATATTATTGATAGATTGTGAACATATTAAATTATAAGTTGACATGGCAAAATTGTGTGACATGGCGATGACATGTAGTCTATGTGGATGTCCACGTGTCGATACCGTAGTGTTCAACATCCACTTTTAAATATATATATATTAGATTAGATTAGTCACATTTTTAATTCCATTAATCTGTCCCTTTGTAATTAGTTATAAATACACAAGGTGTATCGGTACACCCGGTGTACCAAAGGCGGAATATGTTATTTGTTACTTTTGTTTTTTTCTCTCACATCATACAACAACAACAATTCAATAAAATCCCATCTTTGATAGCGTCTTGAGGAGGTCGGATGAACGCAATCTTACCCTGAAAATCGGTAGAATGTTTCAATAATGACCCACTGAGAACCTTTACGAAACATTCTTTCTCTCACATCATCAATATGTTACTTGTTGGCCATGTTTGGTAGACTGCAAATCTGCTAAAAAAGAGTAGAATTGGAGTAAAATGGTATATTTGACACACAAATCTGCTATATATAGTGTTTGGTAAATAGCATATCCAATAATATATTGGGTTATTGGCCCACCAATATACTATTTTCAATATGCTAATGACAATAGCATTTTGAAGGAGTAGATTATACGGAGTATCATCTAATTTTTCACAAGATCTGCTAATTTACCAAACACAAATTCTGAAATTAATATCTACTATATGCTAGTCAAATTATTCGGCAAGTCTTTGGTACACCAGGTGTACCGGTACACCCTGAGGATTTATGACTAATTATAAAGGGGCTGATTAATGGCATTAAAAATGTGACTAATGATATATGTTGTAATATTAGTTATAAATTCACGGGGTGTATCCGTACACCCGATATACCTAAAAATTGGAGCAAATTATTATCTGTTAATTTGCAATCAGACCGAAGTCAAAATCCATAAAAACTGCTACTAGTATACTCTACCACTCTATAGATTCCGTATACCATCTCACTGCTGGGTCAACGAAATTCAAAGTAGGAAGATAATTGTCTGCATATTTATCTCGTAAATCGATAAATGATATGTACTCCGATTAAGTATATGATTATTGCCTAATCAAGAAGTTCATGCGTGACGAAAGCTCTTTCAAATAGAAAAACCTTAATTTCATTAACACAGCTGATGCACGATTAGAGCGTTCTTCCTGGCTTCTGTTTCATGCATGTCTTGACTTCACTGTCCCTTGATTGTTTGTTGATGACTGCTATATGCTAAACAGAACAACCAATAGTCATAATTTTAAGTATTTTCTGGTCGTATTACCAACAAGGCAACAAGCAAGTAAGCAAGAGGTCTTTAAGCTGCCCAGAATTTATGCAATTGTTCCCACTGGAGTACATGACCACTGGTGTCCGATTCATCCAGCTATATATTAGAGTTTCCAAATCACCTTAAAGCTGTGTGCCTGTGAACTAATGGAAACCTTATGATTTATTTTAAAAGATATTTGTTTGTACGATTTTATATGAGACGGATCATTAATAAATTTTGCTTAGTTTCAACGCACAAAACAAAAAATAATAATGCTCCATAACCTTAGTATTTCGCCACTACGTTTTTTTCTTCCCTCAAACTATTAGGTACACTCGGGATAAATTTATATTGAGTGTTTTTTTGTCAGTACTGTATTAGTTATGATTTCACCCGGTGTACAAAGACTTGTTGGCATCGCCATCTATTATTTTAGCAATTCAAAATTCAAAATGAAGTTCGGGTCGGTTGTAATCAACCCAGTAGTCCATTATCCAACTCCCTGATTAACTAGTACGGAGTACAAAGAAAAACCCAGAATTAAAAAAAAATAGAAATGGAAGAGAATCGAATCAAAAACATGAAGCAAAAAATGTGATTATGGTACCTCGAGGTTTTAGGCTTTTAGACATTGTGTCTCAAAGTTTCACCGTACCTAGGGGCTAGCTAGGACACCAAAAAATACGAACAAATAAACAGCTGGAACATGCAAAAGCCAAGGTCAATATATCACCGCAATATTTACCTCGATCGACAGCTCTTGATGAATAGTAAGCTGATTGAAGGGAGAATTTACCGAATCTCATGCTCACTGTGTTATACTATATTACTATTACGTGCGTATTCGTGCTTTTTTATCCAATTCCGTACAAGAGGACTTTGAATCCCAATCATAGACTAGGTTGCATAAAACCCTGGCAATGCTAACAGAACGTAATGTTGGCACAAAGCACAAGTATCAATGTTTCTCCGATGAGGAACAGAAAGGTCTCACATAATTAGGCAAGTGTCTACGTTGGCACAAAGAGTTACAAAGATGACCAGAATAATTCATAATTGTATTATATACTCAGTATAATATATATATATATATTTGTAGGAGGACGAGGGGAGAAGAGGCAGGGAAGCAACATGTTTGTGAGTATTATGACTACCTTGGGTAAAATGTCTAATATTGTTTGTCAATTTGAGGACTAGAATAAGGATCAGCTCTGACGTCTGTGTATCTATGTAAGCTATAATATTGTATCGTTAGGTGGAATTAAGATTAAGGTGTTGAGAACTTGAGATGGAGATTGATTGATATTACAAGTCCATTAGATTGTTGGTTACCGTGTGGCTCGAGAAGTTGACTCATTGAAATGAAGAATAGGGACACTTAACTACCCTACAAGGCTACAATCCTCTTATATTTAGCCCTACTCTATTCAAGTTAAATAGTTTGAATTAAAATAGTTTGAATTACTTTTAATTCAAACCCTATTACTAGATGGAACGATCGAGGGAAAATGGCTAATTAATCCATACCCTATTCAACTTAACCGAATCTGATCTAGCTTAGGTAACAAGTCATCGAGAAGAGGGCTAATTATAATATGCCAAGTTCTAACTAGCTAGTGCAATGGAAATCATGAATAGAGATCAAAGTTGAGGCGAAAGAGTGAGTAGCTTAGGAAAGAAGACCACGGGTTTGGGCTACATATTATGGTCGGTGACACACTGACACGAGAGGGAAGAAGGGGTTTCCCACTTCCATTTACCTACATACGGAGTATATAGGATGATAGGAACGTATTTTTCTACGTACCCCATAACTCATCAGTTAGTATTGTTTCGCACTTTCGCTTCGGTCTACACATGGGCAATTTTTTGGCTTCACAGTGGGCTATTTTCCATTTTTCCGTGCATGGATTTCCATTTCTTCCTAAAATGATTGTATGTTCCCACAGATAGTCGTCAGCCCCTGACCAACAATATATTTCCCTGCTAATGTCCGCAGTCGCGTTTTTCTATATTCCCCATGAATCCATCTGGCATTGCCTCTACAGCTCACTTTATCATTGCTATTCCTGAGTACTCCGTAATCCGTACATGATTTACGCCTACAATACTGGGAATATACCATTTTGGTTACCCGACAAATAGCATAATATCAAGTTGGTACCTTTTTTTTTCAATATTCCAAAATAGTTACCTGACTAATTAAAGGTTGTACCATTTTGGGTACCTCATTGGTTTAAGATACATAAACTCGTGAAAATTGGGGCTATTTTGGTCATTTTAGT
>ONZK01002066.1:81465-93617 GCA_900322385.1 Pharnaceum exiguum | reverse complement strand
TGTACTTTAACTCCCTAACTTAATAAAAGAACAGAAGTTTAATTAAAAAGAAAACAATTCCCTACAAAATTCCCTAACTTAATAAAAGAACAAAAACCCTGATTTTTGTTTTCTTGTTCACTATACTTCTATTCTTTTATACTGTTAAGGAGTAAAACTGTAGTTTAGACAAATTGAGATGCTAAAATGACCAAAATAGCCCTAATTTTCACGTTTTTTAGTGACAAAAATCAGGCAGGTAACCAAAATGGTACAACCTTTAATTAGTCAGGTAACTATTTTGGAATATTGAAAAATACGGGTATCAACTTGGTATTATGCTATATGTCGGATAACCAAAATGGTATATTTCCACAATACTGATATCATTTACACTCCAATTTGATTTATTAAGTGTACTCCCTCCGATCAAAAATAAGTGTTATTTTAGCAAAATATTTGATTCAAAATAAATGTTATTCTCACATTTGAATGTATAGTTGAGCCATTTTTGCCAAATTTGCCCTTACCAATTTTCAATATGTGTTGGAATTGTATTAACTTAGTCACACATTGGGAATAGTTGTTGAAATTAATAGGGTTAAATTTAGAATTTAAACTACATCCTTAATATGTGCACATAAGTGTAGGATGGCACTTATTTTGAATCAAAGGGAGTACTACTTATAGTGATAGAAAAGTTGGAGTACGTTTACCAAAACATACATAATAATGGCATTGTTTGGCAATTGGCAAAGAACGGATTTAATTAGAATGAGCAGTTAGCTAGTATTTTGTAGTTAAAAGAATTTTTTATCTAGTCAAAATATTTTTCATTATTTTTAGTTAAGATTTCAAGAGTACGTAGTCCTTCAAGTTTAAATACTGTTTTCTATATGTTACTATTTATCAATATGTTCATTATATAACTACTAACTATCATCAAACAACTCAAACTTATTTTGCTAAACATTAATCAACTTTACAAATCACTAACTAATGACAGCTAATTGCTCACGCTTTCTTTTTAATAAGGCCATTATCTATTTATCTTATACTAATAATTTGTATTATGTTTTTTCTCAAAAAAAAAATGTATTATGGAGTATCGTATAATGGATAGCTCAGCAAGACTAGAGGTAGATAGGTGTTTAAAAAAAAGGACAAAGGGGGGATCATGTATACAATACTGCTTTGGACTTGTCAAATCTCAACAGGTAATTTTTTGTAGGCTTGTTTAGCTGTAGGGGTACGTTTGGAACAGAAGATACTAAAGGATGAAGTGGTACCCGACAATAAGGTAAGGTGCTTCCTATTAGATTCGGGTGAGTCAAGTCGATGAGAGAGATTATGCGACCAAAATGGGTTTGTCCTCTCACTCTCTCCTGTGCATGGCCGTAAGCTAAAAGAGTCATGCCTAAATGCCCATACTTTTTATCTCTTCCTTCTGTCTTTCTGTACATAAATTGAGGGTACAGCCCTTGAAGTAAACTTTCAATCACGTTGTCTTAGTGCTCAATATGGCAACTTATAGATAAGTATCAGCTTCATTCAATTCACTCGCCATGCATGCATGATGCATGCATGCAACCTAGCTAGCTATTCCGCATTTCCGCTAGAAGCTAAGTTTCACATCTTTCAATCAGCAAGACACAAAGCATCTTTTGAGCTTCTTTTAGAGCAATCATAAGTCCCTGTAACCATTAGAGAAGGATTTCGTAAACTAGCTAAGTTTAGCCAAAATCGACGTGCTGTTTAATCATTCGCATGAAATGACAATATCCGTGAAGTAGCCGTAACACCTTAATTTAATTGCTGATATCAACCTAATTTTTAAGCAGTATGGAGTAAATTATTATCCTTATTCACGTTACGATGTTTGCTCTTTTCCCCTTATTACATACTACGACGATTATTGATGCTAATGATTAGGCAATATTTTGGGGGCCTTATTTTTTAAGGATTAGTTCTATTCGACATTTAAAACAACAAAGCAACACAGAATTTCTAATTCTGGACGACTGAGGGCGTACTTAGGTCATTCATCCTGAGAAATGAGTTCGATGGATAATGTTTTCTCAACAGGCCGAAATGACAGATTACTTGATTGATCTAGTTTATTATATGAGAAACGCTACTCTCAATTTTGCATATAATATATGGGTATGTAACTATGTATATATGTGGTATTTTGAATAGATGAAGTCCAAGGGGGTTACGAGTATGCATGTGATAAACCATTATCTCCATTGACGTGCGACTGTGCGAGGACGGAAAAAGACAAAAAGAGACTGATACAGAGAGCACGGCCCCCTTCTCTGTGGATAGGAACAGAATTGAATTGTGAAACCTTGTTCTCATTGTACGTGATTGCCAGTTGCCACCGTTTCCAGGCATGCATATGCATATTGCATAGTATTCATAATTATCATACGGACCATGTTAGGGAAATCTATCATCCATTTATCATTAACATTATATCAAGTGTATCAAGTCTGGAAGTAAAACATGTTTCGTGCAAGCTTATATATAAAATCGTATGTGTTTCATTGGCACTATCGACCATTGTAAGCCCATAGTTCTTCTTCTCTGGGATCTGGATTATTATGAATATCGGGAAAAGAGAGGTAGCAATTGGCGTAATCAACTGTATATATAATTTTATTTGTTATTATCCAATCGACGAAAAAGAGCACACCTTTAATCAAAAACATAACTAAATTGCAAAATGTATTATTCCCTCCCTCTCTCATAATGTGCGTCTTTTTGGTAACCAAAAAAAAAAAAAAAAAGTGCGTCTTTTTGGTGAATTTTGTTTTCCTATAATTTTTTTGTCATTAATGTTCTTATAGAAATAATTTTATGATAGCCTTAATATTTTACTCCGTATTACACTGGATAAAATTAAAGTAATGCATAACAAATATTGTATTAAATGGGGATGAAGTGGCAACTTTTTACTTAACGTTGACTGAATAGTTTAACAAATGACATTTTCTCAATATATGTAATATAGTTTAAAAATGACTCTTATAAGTTAAAACGTATTACTATTGGGTCAGAGAGAGTTATTGACATAACAAAAGACAGGTTGGTAATGCTCGAGTAACTTGTGTTCCCTCCGAATGCTTCCCCATCGGATTTGACGTCCGATTGTTCCTTCTTAGTTCTCTTCTTCCAAATCACCTTCATCATTCCACATTGTCCGAAGGAGTATTGGAGTAACATCAAAATTACTATAGAATGACTAATATGTCACTTTGCTTACATCATATCACTCATGTAGAATGAGTAGAGTACGAGTACATAATATAGATTCATTTATGTGAATAACTGTTTAAAATTTCTTGGTGACTGCAAGAGACTTTAGACTTCTTTCTTCATTTTTGTCAATATTATACATTTATACCCCAGGAACCGTAAAAAAAAGAAGAAGTTATGCACTTATTTCCGGGAATTCATGCTCTAATACGTATAAAGATCAAAGTTGGGTTAACCCATTTTCCGAACTTTCTACACGTTTCAGTTTAGGAAAATACTTGTGTAATCCTACCGGCTTAATGACCCACTTAGTTCTGTAACTATCTCTATCTAGAAATAATCAGCAAGTCTTTAGTACACCGGGTTAATTCATAACTAATAATAAAGGGACTGACTAATGACATGAAAAATATGACTAATGATTTTGTTGAAATGTTTTGCAAAAAACACCCAATATACGTGTACACTTGTTGTACCTAAGAATTAAGCAGAAATTATAGGGGTGGTTTTTGTTAATCATAATCTCATTATGTGATTTCATCAAATTCTAATATTATAATACTATTGTACATTAAAATAATTAAGCAAAAGTTTCAATTAAATAGAAGCCCAGAAAAGTAGACCCACAATTACAAAGACTGATGAATTCGTTTCGAATCGCAGAGAGGCAGAGACGGACCTTCATCAACGACATATCCCGTAACAGAATGGATATGTTGGAGGTGGGAAATTTTGGGTGCTATTATAAGGAGAGACTCAAGAGATCTAAGAACAGAGGCCCAAAGTCCAAGGAATGGTGTAGACCAGGCAACTTTTGGCGAATTCAAGGCCGAATGAAAAGGGCCTAACAGACGGCAAAGCTGAAAGGGATTTTGTCTTTCTGCTGTTTTTGGGCAGTGATGATCATGTCCTATCACTTTCCGGAATCAATATCGCTTAGGAGGCATTTTGTCTACTGCATTGACCACCTCTGTTCCCAGATAAAATCGAAGCTATAAGAAAAATTAAACAAGATAAAATAATCCGACTACAGCTGAATGAATCATTGATCACGGGAAACTTAATTTTCGCTAGTGAACATCAAATTTCGATGTGTCTCAGTCTCTTCACAAATCTCAGCAATATGATTCGTTTCTCGTAGTTTTCCCACACAATTGTAATACCCATCCGTTTTGTTTTGTCGCTTTAAATATCTCATAGTATTGGCAACCAAATATTGGGTAAGCAATTACTTTTCAGAAACCACTTAGATAAGTCCGCGTAATCATAAACTGCACAAACTAGGCCTCTTTTCAGAAAGAAAACAACGCAAACTGCACACATAATTACATTCTTGTTGTCAAAGGCGATACTTGGTCCACTGAATCGCCAGACAATATAGGGCAATAGCGAGTAACACTAGTGGGGCTACAAGTCTACTGAACAAACCACTTCAGTAACTCAGGATAAGTTCGAAAAGTCAAGAACTCAAAAGATTTCAAATTGATCAGAGTCCGCCGTCAATACAGTCGGGGCCCACAGGCCTAGACATAGCGGAATCAATCACAGGCTCACAGCCGACCTGAACTCACAGACTACCCCCATACGAATAACACCAGGCATGGAAGTGATTCTACCACACAGTTTATAATGCAAGAAAGCAGAAAGTCAAGGCACAGGGGTTGAAGTACCAACAGGCAACAACTTACAAAAATTTAATGGAGGGAGGGAGTGAGAGAGAGGGGAGAGGGGGTGTAATAATACAGCTTCAAATCATCAGGGTGCAAAAGCCCCAACAAGCAACGAAAAAATAGAGAAACTATGTGAATGAAGAAACTTGTGTCTAAGAGGCCTAATCTGAGGGATTAAAATAGACGCTAAACAATCGATGATACAGGTCATTGAGAACGAAGCATACAGAGTATAGGACTTCCAGAAACCCTACGAAATGAAAACCCACCTCCGCAATGTGTTTTCTTCTACTGTGCACGAGTTCGGCTGCTTTCTGCATTTCTTATTGGGAAGAAGTAAGGATGGGCCTGCAGAAATCGCAACATTTTTAAAAGAAAGCATATTCTAGTCTTCTAGCTCGAGTACATTAAAGAAAAAAATGTAGTACTTGAAAGTTGAAACTATGAAAGCAATACAATTTCATCTCTGGGTGATAGACAAGAGACGGGTACTTACCATTGCTTCTTTAGCGGTAGGCCTATCTTGGTGATCATATTTCAGCAACTTGTCAAGAAAGTCGACTGCCTGCTCACATAAGAATATCCAAATTTAGAAACAGTCTAGGTTAGAAGATTCATCCAAATCCTCGAATAACATGAACACGTTACCTCCGGAACGGCCAGATGCTGATTGTCTGCATTAATAAATTTTGACCATGGTTTTCGACTATGTCTGAAACAACAAAAAGAACACAAATATAAACTCAATTAATGTCCAAATAAAGTCGCGCAGCAAAGATAGCATAGGCGGCGAAAACGAACCATACATGAAAAAAACAAAGATGATTCACTCACCTTCCAACAAGGACAGCCAAATGGGGATCTAATTCTATGCGGTACTTGTTTAGATATGCATTTAATTCATCTGTTCCTAGCACCTGCGTCCATAAAAATAAAACCTATGTAAGACTCGATTCTCAAAAAACCAATTACCCAAAACCAGTAACTGATAGCAGGGCATATGATAGTGAGTTCATGACCCATGTTTGATATTTATAACAACAAAAAGCATGACCAGCATAAAGAAACAATGCATTTACTCGTATCATTTAAATGAACAAAAATACAAATCCGAAAAACATTGCTGAAAACTTTAAATTGACTTTTGACACTATAACATGAATACCTTTGCTATCTTCACCAGTTGATCATAGTTATCATGACCATAAAAGAAAGGCTCCTTGCGGAATATCTGCACAAAGAAAATGCATCCAGGTGAACATCAGCTGCATAAAGAAGATCCTTTTGGGCCTTGTTCTCTCCATTTTCTTTTTCCAAAAACACTTGCATATTCTCTGTTTTAAAGTAGGAAAGACAGATACAGCGGATGACATTGAAATCAGGAAACTGTTATATTAGGAAATGTGATCACAATACCGTCGAACATCAGATTCTACATGCATCAATACCCACAAAATTTAATGACACCTCAGATTATCCAAGACTATGATGTCCAAACTAACAAGCTAAGGCAAGAGTGCAGTGTACAGCCTAGACACAGCAAAGAGATACTGCCTCAGACAGACCAGGGTCTAAACTAAGCGTCGCCTGCTTCTACTGTCAAAACAATGCTCAAAGCTCGTTTTGATGCAGAATACATCTAAAATTTAGTATCAGATCCTCTGTCAAAAAAGATATGCAGAAGATAGACCATAAAGATGTGAAATACTAACCATTCCAGCGAACATACACCCAAGGCTCCACAAATCCAAAGAGTAATCATAGTCTTGCAAATCAACAAGAAGTTCAGGACCTTTGAAATATCTGGAAGATCCAACATAACAAAGCATGTTAGCCCAAGTAAAAAATCCAGTCGAGAATAGAGTGCCATTGAAAAGTAAAGGTTGAAAGAAAAGCACACAAGAATGGGCACAGACCAACGTGTTTATTTTGTCTAGCCACATTCTAAAACTTGAGGAATATAAGGTAGTATCACAACATCAGATAGTCAGCCTAATAAGTATTGCTATCAGCGTGGTACACCAATCAGGAACAAAAATGTCAATGGACTACAAACTTTTTCCACCATTACAACCAGTGTAGGACACTCCGCCTGTGAGTATTATGAACATTAGTCTATAATATTCATAGCCCAGGGCTTGATAAAGGAGAGTTGCATGGTAAGCCGGGTGTGATAGAGGAGAGTTGCATGGTAGGCTGCTAACATCCAAGCACGTCAAACCTAGTCACATCTCTGCGGTACCAAAATTGGAATGTGTGTATGTGCACGGGGTGGGTGTGGGTGTTGCGGATCCCATTTGATCCTTGCTACTTGCTAGCCAACATAAGTGGATATGGGACTAAGGCATTAGAGAAGAAGAATTGCAACATGTCACATGTGCAGGATAAGATCAACACTTTGAAAACTACGTCACCAACATAGTAATATTCCAGCAAAAAGTTCTTTACAATAAGAAGATAAAGTAAAAACGAGCAACCAACTAATACCTACAGCAAACACTCCAGATAAGAAAGATTATCCACATTTCTACCTAGAAATTACCGACTAGGACACAGACTAGAATTTTACAAGTCACTCGTTGTTAGATATGTGATAGGACATATGATGAAAGTAGCTTTATATGCACCATGCAGAACGATTTAGAACGCAAATCATCTGAGCGACAGAACAAACCTTGATGCAACACGAACGTTGTACTCCTTCCCTGGATGATAAAACTCTGCAAGACCCCAATCTATAAGTCGTAGCTTGCGCTGCTCATGATCAATCATGACATTATGGGGCTTCACATCACGATGCATGATGCCTTGTGAGTGACAATAGTCTAATGCCTGCGTACAAGAATCAGAAATTTGAAACAAGAAAAGAGGCATATTATCATAGTGCACGCAACTAACAACTCTTGCAGAATCAGAATACAATGATATGCCCCACAGAACTCAGCAACTGCATAGTTCTATATACAGTACTACTACATCAAGCAATCAAGCACTATCTTGTGTGGCCCCTACCTACGAACTATCTTTGCAGTAAGATGTAAAGGAAACTGCAAAGAAAATAAACAAGTGACACTCATTTGTTCAGATACAAGAACAACAACCACCCATGGGGACTCATTTGTCCACATGATTCACCAGGAAAAAAAACCCCGAAAAACAAAAGACATAAGTTTTTCTGTGTTTGATTCCCTAGGCATTTAGCAAAAGCAGCAATAGTTTCACGCCAATAGGATTCATCCAAGTTCCATCGCTTTCACTAGGAAAATGTAGTTAACTTATCAATTTCCTCTTGTTTCTAGCCAGATTGTCACTGATATGCTATGCCACACTCGTTAACAACCAAAGAAGAAAGAACAAACCAAGATTATGTCATAGTACATAAGAGGAAATTTGGAGAAATACGATCAACGAAATGGAGATGATAGTTCTAAAAGCTAATGACTTCATGGATACCGAAAGTTGTCAGCCAACTGAACTCCACAAGTGTGCAATAAGATTAACTTGTTTTCTATACACTAGCCATCTATAACAACTTCAATCACTCTGTTTCTATACCTAATACTCCAAACATTTATTAATTAAAATGGAGAAGTCAAGTATGTCATGGTGTAAAACAAAATCCAAGTTGATAGTTCCATGAAGGATAAATGTGCACTGAGATGTACGGCTCAAAACCATCTAATTCAAAAAGTACTTGTCTGTACTATATGAAACAAGGGGTGTTTTTTGGGACTGAATTTTACTGACTAAAATTATCCTAACTAAAACACCTTGAATTGTAGTTATAAAATGTCACCAAACAAAAACTCCTGATGTGAGGTCGACTAAGCTCAATTGGAAAAAAATGAAAAAAATAAGCTCTCAAGAACAAGGTTAAGAATACAACATTCCAAGAATGCACTCTGATAAATTAGTGAGACCGCATATGAATCACATTATATTGCGCCAATAACTCACAAAGTCTGGGCGTTTGGTTTAAGGTGTAACGTAAACATAATCGAAGCTAATCCGAAAGGTAAGGGTAATGGTAATTGTTACACTGGTATCTTGTTTGTTTCAATGTCATGTAACGTACTCAGCTCTTTAAAAACTTTATGAACCAAAAGGTGAGGAGAGAGAAACTAGATCTAGAGTCTGGTAGGAAAATGAGAAGGAGACGGGAACAGACGGAGCAATGAGCGGGGACAGGGGATGTTCCCTCAGCGGTGAGCCGGTGACAGATGACGTCCTCCACAGCGGTGCCGGAACAATGTCCCTTCAACGGCTACTACTCATGGGACTGCGGCCACCACGCAGAAAGTATAGACAAGCATCAGTGGACGGTGGCAGTGGGGCGTGGGAGGGGAGGGGAGAGAACGGTGGTGCAAACGAAACTACCGGAGATGGCTAGTTTGGTTGTTTAGTTGCTCGAGGAGAGTGATAGGAGGGAAGAAGAAACAGAATAACGGGAACGGTCAACTTCCAATCCCTAACGTTAATAAGGTAACGTAAACAGTTCCCCCGAAAAAAACATTAATGCCTCTGCTTTTAAGCATAACAAACATTACAAACGTTAATGGTATTGGTTACCCGTTACATGAATGGGTTTTCTAAGAAACCAAACACCCCCTAACATGTAACTACAATGAATCCCAGCTTCAATCCATAGCACAATACTTATAAATCCTAGATCCCAAATACATGTAGCTGTCCACTAAAACTGCAAGTATAACCATTATATTACACTATGTGCTTAGTGTCCCTACATCAGCGGAAATGTAAAAGGACAAGAAGCCAAAAGGTCAAGTCAGCTAAATTAAAGCCAGAACAAAGCCCACGCCGGATTCCGTCAAAATGTGTGGTCAATTCAAGTCAGTCTAGCATCAAAAGAACATGTGCGGGTCTGGTTAATCAATAAGTTATTGAACAGTTCATCTTAAGTCACCATGATAAGTAGCTTTAGTCTCATTCCATTTGAGATCGGATAGCAAAAAATCAATGGGAACCACACAGCACACGCATGCACATGCACATGTACGGTCACACTTGTAGTATTACAAGGTTAAGTTAAAAATCTAGCAGGCTTCTAGTTAACCACCCAAGGTTACTACTTCCTAGAGTACTTTCCAGACTTTGGTAGCTCGCCATCATCAAGACAAACAGTAGGGTTTTGTCATAGTTAGACTACCAAACGGTCAATCGATTTCTTAATATCAGGAGAAGGGTGCCTTTACATCAACAATAAAATAGATTCATAATGACCCAAATGATTTTGATCCTAAGGCAATTTTGTTCAACTTTCATATTGATGCAAAAAATTAACAAACATACATTTAATCCATTGGCCCACTTTCTATTGCCCTAACAAAACAACTAATTCAACAAACATTCAGTAAATTTACCTTTAACAGTTCATATATGTAATAGCGGATGTCATAATCTGACAGCGTGGGATAAAGCACTTTGAAATCAGTATTATTCACATATTCAAAAATGAGACTTGGGGTTTTGGATTGCTGATCTCTCACAATGTCCAGCAACTTCACAATATTTGGACCACCACATAGATTTTGCAAAATCTTAATTTCCCTCTTTATCTGCAATTCACAAAGAGAAAGAAAAATTAATAAAAGTGAATATTAGCTCCACTTTACAAATATCAACTAATAAGCTGCACAAGGAGAACCCATTACTCTAAAGGTTCTATGAAAACATCAAGATCTGATTATAATCTCGTTGTATTTTAATATCTTAAGAGACAAGACTTTGAAGAGAAAAATCGGCTCCAAACACAAAATCATAGTATAACGCAAACTAATCTAACTCTTCTGCAACATAATACATTGGAGCTCAAAATTTGACAACCAAAGATCAGAACACCAAAAAAAACATCCTGACATTCATTTGCATGGAAAGAATGGGTCATTTCCTACCCTTACGAACCTCCCGTCATTAAACCTAAAATTCGGGACACACAAGTGACAACAACATCACTAGGATACATGAAACAAAGGTCTAAATACGGGAGAGAAAACGCAAACGCAGTCTTTAAGGGGGAACCAAAAAGAAGAAGAAAAGAACAATGGACAGTAGAAACAGATAGAGTGAGCATGATATGCATTCATAATCATCCTATGTTCGACATGACGACAAATGCTACCAGATCAAACGCAAATACGCAATCGATATCGACTAGTACCCAACAAGTATCACCAGCTATAGCTCATTATCTCACACTGGAAAATGGGTCTTTTTCTTTTCGGGTTTTTTGCTTCTTCTCTTAATACAATAAGACAATAATTCTTCTAGCTAACAATAATAAAAGAACGTAGAAGAACATATGTAAGTGTATGTATATGTATACCTTCTTCTTCTTGACAGGCTTAAGGATCTTAATAATACACTTGTCATTATTAGTACAATGAACACCTTCAAACACCTCACTATATTTCCCTCTTCCCACCTTTCTCACCACCTCGTAATTATCCTGCTCCCTGGTGTACCAAATAATAAAAAAAAAACAATCAACAACAACAAGATCCATTAAAACAAAAAAAGAAAAGGAAAAAGAAAAAGGAAAGAAAGAATCACACCCACCCCCATTGGACGGTGAGGGTTTCATAATCCCAATACTCCTTAGGACGAACAACATTAATATCAGAATAAACCCTCGCCTTGGAAGCAGCGCCAGGGCGGCGAATCGATTTCCCGATCCTTTGAGCCAGGGTTTCGGGTGGTAGGGATTTGGTGTTGGGGGGTTTGGGATGGGAGGATGAGGAGAGGGTGATGCGAGATGAGAAGCCCCGGGTATGAGGAGAGAGAATAGAATAGAGAGGGGAAAGGGAAGAGAGGGATTTGGTTTTATTGAAGGAAGAAGAAATGAATAAGTGCAGAGACAAGAAAGAAGAAGAGGAGCAAACAGAGGAGGAGGGCCTTACGGCCATCAATCGAATATAAACAACAACAATAAGAGGAGTGGGTGAGGGATTTGGTGTTGGTTTTGCTGTTTCTTGTGTGCCTTTTTGTATTACCGAGTTTGGGTCGCTTTTTATCATGCTGTTTTGTGAGATCAAAATAAAATATTAATCTTCTGCTGCAATACATCTCTTTTTTTTTGTCATTTTTTATTATTGGTTGGATTCTTGGATTGGATTTGGTTGTTTTCCTATTGTACATCTTGGTATTTGGTAATGGTGAGGTTAGTAATATTGGGAGTTGGAACCTCATCACTATGAGTCAAGAGGGCAATACAAAAAAAAAAAA
>ONZK01002066.1:56961-67661 GCA_900322385.1 Pharnaceum exiguum | reverse complement strand
TGGATCTTTGGCTGTGGGCATATGGAATTCAGTTCCCTTCTCTTCCCCACCACAAGACATTGTCGATATTCTACTGAGGCTCTACAATGCCTTCTTGTTAATGTCCGTTGTCTATGTCAGTTTCTAGAAGGAACAGGGTTTTTAGCATGGGAAGGAGTTGATGTTGTGACAGGCAATACAGATAACAGTAGCTTCGAATCTTTTGCCAAATTAGTAAAAACCTGACATTTCTGGTAGTTTGTTTATCTTGGGATGTTCTTATAAAAGCTAATTCAGGTTTAATGATTTACTGCAACTGTATACATTTGCAGGCTAAGTACGATTAAATGAGTGGATTGCTATCATTTTGATTGATTTTTCTGCTGCTCATAGACTGACTATTCTACCTTGAGGTTACTTGAAATTGCTATTGTCTTCAATTTCGCACTGATGATGGATATCAGACTACAGAAGCAATGTGTTATTGCTGCCTGATCTTTTTACATTTTTTTACAAATCATTTCTGAAAAGGTATCTCTGAAACAGTTAGCTGACTGCTAAAATGTAGATTTTTATTAACATCCTTGCGACCAACTATGGTGCACCTGGGTTCCTTGTGATTGGCAAATTGCCATCGTAAGAGCATTTTAACACATCTGGTCTCCTTTCTAATCTGGGCCCTACTGGAACCTTGCTGGATTTTGGACGAATATCCTGCAGGACACGGCAAATTTACTCAGAAAATAGAAGACATAGAGCTCAGTCACAGTATGAAGTTATCCAAGGTGAGTATCTGTAGATGCCACGAATTGAATGAATATGTGATTGATTTCCGTGTCTATAGATTAAGATCAAGGAACAATTACCTGATCAAAGATGGCTATTGGGATTGCAAGGGTGGCAACAGCGTTCGGGGAGTCAACAATGCCAGAGATTCTTCCTTCACAAGGGCAACAAGATAAGAGGAGATAGACCTGACAGGTATTTTAACAGCTTTGAGTGAGTTATTGCTTGCTTCAACGGAACAACTAATATTAAGTGAATATCAGGCATTTGTCTCTGTGTCAATGGAAAATTCGAAGCCAGACCTGCTCCTTAGAGTACCCAAATCTGGACAGATAGTCTATGGCATTTAGCACGGCACGCTTGTAAGCAACACTTGCGTCAAGGTAATGTTGCCTTCCGCTCTCATCAACGCTAATGCCCTCAAAGACCAGCCATTCTGAGAACCTTGGTTCTACTGGACCAATTTCAAAGATAGGGTTTACATGGAGAGGAGTAGGTCCCATCGGGGTCAGGTATTCCTTCATCCCTCCTCTAATAATATCACACCTGGTTATTGGCAATGTAAAACATTAAATTGTCAGCATATACACTCTACCAGCTATGGATTTATGTGTCCACAACTCCACATTGCTATATGCTAATGTTTTCTTTGATATCTCTATCTCTTTGGAAAGTTACTACTGCGTGGCAGGGAGCATTTCGCCTCTTATCAGTTCAGACTTCAGAGCAGTACATTTTGAAGAACTATTTTGATTTGGTGGTTATCCATAGTAGTATAATGTTTTCTTTTGCTGCCAACAGATTACACATTCGTTATATTTTCTAGAGAGTGAGAGTGGCTTATGATGACTGATATTGAAAACAATTCGTTGTGGATAGAGGAATTACTTAAGCTCAAGAAAGCCACTCATCTCGATTGCCCCACAGAAAGAGATTTCACCATCTCCCTGGGAGAAGTGCATGTCACCTGTGCTAAGATTTGCTCCTTCAATAAACACTGGGAGGTATATCTTGGAACCTCTGCTTAGGTTTTTGATATCACAGTTCCCTCCATTTTCCCTCCCCGGGATTGTTCTTGCTGCTTCCTTGGCAATCTTTTCCCATTCCGGAGTACTTTTTTCTATCTATGAAAGACATTATAAAACATCATAATCAACATTGCTGTCTCCACTATTTTCTGTTCTGTTCTATAAGGTATCTTACCAGTATATAACAAATAAATAAAAAAGATAAACTGACCTTTCCTAATAAGCAGCCCTTGGCTGATGGCAAGTTTGCTAGTGGTCTGGAATGTAGAACCTCACACAGCTTATAGGATTGTAGACCACTTTCTTCAAGTTTTCTTTCCCTTTCATTCCATATATTCAAGAGTTCATCTGACGGTGCCGTCCCAATTATGCCGGGGTGGGTTAATCCAGGAAAACGTACTCCTGATATTTGGCATGGGGAACCAAGTGAATTTGACAGCTTAATAGCTTATTCATCAGTAATAAGTATGGGGGAGAATTGTTAGTAGTTAACCTGGTATGTGAGGAGAGTAAGCATATATCCCTTCAAAGTACCATATTGCTTTAGTAGCACAAGGGAAATGGTCAGTCAAAAATCCGCCGCCATTTTCTCTGTCAAATGTCCCTGTAAATCCCCATTCATCCCCAGGCAGAGGACCCAGGTTGCATATTTCTACTGCTAGAAGATCACCTGGCTTGGCGGGAACCCCAGCTCCATCCAAAACTCTGATTGGCCCACTTAGATAATGAACCTGGTTTGGACTGAAGACAGATTAGAAATAATAACAAATTAACAAATTTCCAACTGTAATTGAGTTTTGAATTTCCATATCTTAATGAATAACATTCAGCTATTTGCTTAGGTATATCCTAACGATTTTAAGAAGTAGCTTGACGGATATTCTTACGGTTGATAGGTCAATGGATTTTATGTCAGAGGCAGAGTCATCATCTTGGACAAAGCCTCCTGTCCAGTCTACCATCTCAACTCTGAAGATCTCTCCAGTTTTAACCTCTGCAACTGGGGGAATTTGAGGGTGCCAACGATTATGAAGAGGTGGGTGTTGCTCCCATGGCTTCCTCTTCAGATCAATCGACACAACTAGTCTTGGTGTCTGCGGAGCCATGTAACTGATGTAAGTGATCTTATTTTACTGATAATGGTTACATACGGTAAACACTGTATATGTATAGTTTTTTTAAAGGCGTGCTAGACTAAGGTTCTTTGTTCATTGATTTCAACTCGTATCGACTTCAAACGGTAAGGATCAGCATTATTTTCTGTGGCATTTTCTGCCCTTTAGTGGTCCTCTTGAGATTTTAGTCGGAAGGGACAAACATCATGAAAAGTATAAACTACTGATCATGAAAACTGACACAGACATTTGTGGCTGATGGATCTCTCCTAGACTACTTTTATTATTGAGTTCACACACTGACATAGCGATCTTGAAAATATAGGTGGTGCGATTAATTTTTGCTACCATTTTCAGTTTTTCAGAGGACTATTCATTTCGTGAAAAAGAGAGGGAGTGGGGAACTAGGTGTGCAACTTCCAATCAGACAATGACAATGGATGTCGAATTGGATGCATTAAGAAACTCAGTTATATTGCATTAAATTTTTACAGGAAAATTTATAGGTAACAAGGAAAATTTACTCTTATGTTGTGTGCCCAGAGAAGTATTAATTTGTCTACCATTGGAGAAGAAGTATTGGAAATACATCGCAAAGATGAGTTGGAGGTTGAGATTGATTAGCAGCGTGGGTGTTTGTAGCTCATGAGCTCCAACATGACTCTGATTGGGTAATATACAAAACATTCTTCCACATTGAATTCCTTTTCCACACTGGCCTCCATTCAGAATTTTACGAAACAGAACCATCATCACATCTCGATTGAACCACGAAGTTGGTCACCTCAGTAGGTTAGCATGCTTAAGATCATCGGCAGAATAGTCTTGTGCGATGCACTGATGCTACTACCACTTAAGTCTAACATTTTTTACTCTGAAAACTATCTCAAATTTATTTTCTGAGTGACTGAAACCTCCATTTAAACTTCCGTCTTGATGTCTCCGAGAGTAAAACATCTGCTAAGGATAAATGAGTTGAACATAATGTCAGTAGCCTGGGAGAACATATCGCTTACACTTGATATCCATCTCATTTTTGGTTTTCTTAGACGGGCTCTTTCCTTGCTCATCAGTCATCACATATAGTTTGATTTGGAAGCATTTGATGGCAGTTGTCATATTTGAGCCAAAAAGAATTTAATTATGGTCTTCAGTGGATTAAGGACTCTCAAATGTCTCAATTGTGCTACTTTTTGTACGTGGTTTCTCAAGAGAATCATTTTAGCTGTTTTTGAACAAAATGATGGGCCAATATGTTGGCTTGTTTACAGAAAGGATGCCCTGTAAGCTGCTTTACAGAGGTGATCTCTAGTTCATACTGGGATTGTTCTCGGCCACTGACTTCAAATTCAGGCCTCTAACAGCGACGCAGGCTAAGTGGCTAACATTTGAGTCATACAGCTTTTACAAGAGTGTTGTAAGAGCATCTTTTCTGATCCAAGGCTATGGGTCCATTTTAGATGAGATACAAAAAGTTTTTTTCAAAAAAATAAGGTACATCATAGTTAAGTAACCCTTCTCTCGAGGGTAAATGAGAACCTGAAGTGCTTGAACCGTATTACACATAGATTTAGCTTGGCGAACTCTCAAGTTTTTCTAGAAAATCCTTGCAGGGGTGGAGTTTAATGTTGGTGTTAACTCAGATAATCGAATGGTGCACGTAGGAATGACTTATTGTTCGCTGTAATTAAGTGTCTGGTAGTGGATGATATGATCTCTTTTTTTCTTTGCTGAATATATTTTTTCTTCTTTGGGTGGCTTAATGTTCGATTTTTCAAACTCAGACCGTCTACTAAATGCAGGTTGGCTTTGCAGAATTGAGCGATGCCTAGTTTGTCGTTCTACTTGGTGACAACTGACAAACATATACTCGTATATCAACAATTCAACATATGCCGGTGCACTCTAAAGCTTAAGATACTTTAATTTTGAGTAGATGGTAAATGGAAATTGTGGACCTATTGGCGAGTACCATTTATCCATTATCATTAATTCAACAGGTTAGTAGGGCTGTAGGGCAGAAAAACCGGTGTAGCATGCAAAGCAGAGTAGTGGTGCTGGTTTCCCCTCCAATGATCTTCAGATCTTTCAATATAACGATTGGTGTTACTGTTATTTTACGGGGATCTTCTGATCCTCTTCCTATCATCCTCATCCTCAGATCTTCAAGAGGAAGCTTCTGCTGCCAGCGTTTCCTTTTTCATATTGACAGACATTATAGGATAATAACCTGTAACATGATCACCAAAATGCGAGGTAAAGAACATAAGCCTATCCACTAAATACATGTTGCTAGAACAAAAAATGTTCTCTCACGTCATGGTAGCCTCTCACTTTCAATTTCAATGATGGATGGTTGATTTTTTTTTCTCCTCTTTAGTGGATGGACCATCCTTGTTTATGAGGTTCGATTGAAACTTCATTGTCACTCCTTTTTTTCCCCTCTTTTTTATCTTGCGATAGGAAATTTTGGTCTATTTGAGGAATAAGTGACAATTAGGTGCTTAATTAGGCCCAGGAGTTTGGAGCTTTTACTTTGTCATAGTCCATCCAACTCATTCTCATTGGAGTGCTAGAAACATTTCTAGGTGACCACTAATTACTCTTTACCTAAACACTGATTTGACACCCATTAGATAGAATTGCTGTCATTTTACCTATCATCAACAAGGCTAATCGAGTAGGTTTTCAGTACAAAGGATGATTAAGAGTGGAACGACCCCTCTCAATTTGAACCCCACTACATGGGAATCTATTAGGATATTGTTGTTTTCTTTATGGATATGATGTTATTATGTGATTGAATGCTACTGCCTAGAGAAAATGTCGGACTCTCTAATTGGTCTTTTTTCTCTTCAGATTGAGGGCGCAAATAGGGGTGGAGATCAAGTTTGCTCGAGATAATTCCCTTGGGTTTGATTAGGATTGTAAGGGGGGAGGGTCATCGGCTAATCTAGACCTCTCCTTTCTACTGGAAATCCCAATACTTAGATCAACAAAAACAACAACAACCGAGTGTAAATCCCCATTTAATGAGATTACTCGGGGTCTGGATGTACGCAAGTAACGCAACCTTACCCCAGTACTTGGGATTAGACTACACAAAAGGGGTACTGTTAGAGCATGAGCAGCCCTGAGATTTTAGAAGTGCAAGTTTGATACTCCCTTCATCCCTTGGCTCCATCGCTCCAACATCAGCTCACATAATGTTGTATAATTGTATTGATTATCCTGTTATTTAAGAGTTATTTCTCCAAATTTCATTTTCATTGAAGAGTTTTTAGTACTATTGATAAGTTGGATTCAATTTCGTTTTGCTTAATAATACTGATATTCACTATTCCGTCGAATAAAATCTGATCTCAAAGAATGGCCCCTAGTTAGTGGCTTTGGCGGAAAAGACGGGTTCAGTGTTCTTGTAACCTCTGCTGGGGATTATCCTTTAGGCAAGTTGGCATGCAAGATTTAGCTGTCTTTGAGAGAGAACCCACTGCTAGCTAATTCTAACCTGTATCATGAAACATGTGTCAAATACAGTGCTGTTTTACTTGACCACCGCTTCAGTCTGTAGCACATTAGAACATCGCTTTCAACAGCAACCTCAAATTGGGAAATGCAAGCTACGGCGTATGCTTTTTTGTCATGGCCGTGCTTGGATAAATATAAGCGTGCGTGATTCAGTGATTTTCTTTCCTTGTTTTCTGCTATCAGAAAATTGGAGAATGCGTCTTGTTTGTTTAGAGTTTAGACAGTCTTGAATCTGCATTATGATCGAGTTTTGGTTGAGGATCAAATATATGAATGTTAGATTGTTGATCATTCCATAATGGATGAATAATAAATATGTTTGATGAATGTTGATTTTGACACCTTTGAATGACGCCAGAGAAGTTAATTTGTTTTGGATTATACCCAGATGTATAATGATTTTTCAGCTTTGTGCCCATATCGGGTTGTTGTGGTATTTCTGAGCACAATACAGGTACTCCAAATGTTCCAATAATTGTAGGTCGCTTTGCAGAAATAATTACAGAAAACAAAAAATTCGTCGCTGAAATGATCATGTTCCATCTTAACCAACCTCAATTTTATACGTAGGACAAGAAGGGACCATGAAAGCATATTTGTTTATTGGTATTCAAAGCTTGCGCTAATTATATGCGTATAAAGCATAATATTCTCAATACTCTGACTCTCAAATTGTTTCCTTTTTTCATCTTTAGTTTAACCAGTTCGGTTTTGTTCAACAGGGGGGAAAGTTGCCACATGCCAGGGGGAAAGCTGACAAATAAATTGGTACACGAGGGTAAAATTATAAAGGGTGGCAGATAAGAATGCCACATCGGAGGTGACAAGGACCCTATTCACTTTGTCACCTTCCCAAGCTGCTCCAAGTTTCCCGGCTTCTGGGCTCTCTATACGGCCACTTCACTTAATAACCCTTGTCCTTTGGAGCCTCTATTTCTTTACCACTACTGTGGGAAGTGAACTCTTCACTTTCATGCGCCTTCTTAGCCCCTATCCTATGGATCAATGCCATAATGTGAGGTGTCGTCTTATTGAGCCACTTGGAGCATCAAATCATGTTTCGTCCCAAATATGTACTAACCAAGTAACCAGTAAAGCACAAGCACAATATGAAAGTGATTTTAGTTCCTGGGTTATGCTAAATTTTGATTGGCAAGCTTCCTGCAGTTTAATTTCACCTGTCACCCTGATGTTCCCTGTTTTCCATTGGCAAGCAGGAAATCTTGTAGTTAAAATAAAATTTCGTTGCTGTGAAACAGTGGAAGTGTGCGACTGACTGATCTACCTAATTGAAAGCACATTCTGTTTGATTCGAGATAACTTTAGATGAATTGAATTTAAATGCAATGAGCAAAATTGATCTGCCTTTGTAGGATATTCACCCTTTCTTTTCCAATTTCCATCTACGTAGCGATAATTGAATAGGTAAACTCAGAAAGGCCAAAAGCTACTATGAGCTGCCTCTCAAGATCTTTACACCTTTTCTGTTGCAATAGAGCAATAATTGACACAGTGGGTTTATTACAAAGTGGCATGCCAAATTGAATGCACTTTGTTTGCAAATGAGCATACGGAGTAGTATTCTTTTACACGCCTCTTCTATTGATAATCAACATCACAAAATAGTATACAAATGGTATAGTGGACATCATTTTTTGCTGTTGAAATGAATAATGTGGTTATCTATAGGTGTCAAGTCTGAAACTACTCCATATATCCCAAAATGTTCTTATAGTTTGATTTAATTTCAATCAATTGTTTCACTACTTTGATCAAATTTAATTACATAATTCATAGGTTAATATTTTCATAAATTAGGCAGCCTTACCCCGAAGGAGGTTGTTTCCGATATGACACACGAGAAACTTGTATGCCGTTTTTATAACCCACCCACGAGCAAATCTTCTCCAATACCAAAATTTCTAGTGCTGGATGAGTCTTGAACAAAATCATCTGTCAAAATTTTTCGTGATTGCCCGACAACACCAAATAGTGATGAGTTCCCGGTGTACTAGAGAAGATTTTCACCCTATTATACCAACCCAAACAATTTCAGTATGAGTAATACACTCAGTATTTGCTTTACAAAGATGCGGAAAAAACGAAACGGAACACAGAATTTCCTAACTACCTCCAATGTTAGTGGGCTAGTGGCTTGTAGGAAACAATTCCATCTCCCAGCATGTTTGGTACTTCTGATGCATTTTAATACCACAACTTGCTCTTCTGTCTTAACGCCCCCAATCACTTATGTGTCCTTGATTATGTAGTACGAGTACTCCCTCTTAACTTCTGTCTCTAATTTCCAGTTGGCTTTTCTGGATTGTACTACAAGCTATTGTACAACAATTTGAACCGGAAACGTGCAGATGAATCACCAGATTTGTACAAATTAAACCGCACTCCTTTGTTAAAATTAAAAATCATTGAAATGGAGGAGTTTGGTGGGCAAGGGCATGGCGCATGGCTTAATGACCTCATAAGCCATGTGGAAGTGACTTGGATAACAATAATTTATAGCCCATGTAGATATCATGACCCTAACCCTTTCTTGAAAAGGTCTTTGTTCTTCCTAAATTAAACTATTTCCTCTAGTTCATGAGAATACAAACATATATATTTTTGGATGGTGTTTTTGTGGCTTATATTAATTTCGTTTTGTTTCAAATGAGAAATTTCAACCGCGCGTAATTTTTGTATCTATAAACTATGACGAATTAAAATCTTTAAGTTTTTACTTGAGATGAATAAAATACAAGAAATAGCACCTTATTAAGATCTTAGCCTAAAAATAAGACATAAATTTTCAAAAGCTCATATCAAATCCTGGCATCTATGTAATTCCTTCCAAAGGGAAAAAGAAATATCAATGACAAAAATACAGCCTGTAAGGGGATGAATGATGTATGATGGCACTTTCTCTGATGCAAATTGGAAGACCGGAGAATGATAACTATCGGAAGAACTCTTGCCAAATGTTTATTTCCTCAATTGTCAATAATATCTCTTTGCCGCATTCTTTAAAGTTATAACCATACTTCCATAGATCACTTTATTCTATTATCTACATGAGTTCTTTCATTCATTAATCTCATCTCATATTTCTTTTAGTTGTGGATGTTTTTGTAGGCTAGTTTTCCTAACCTGAACTAGTTCATATTATATTAATGTACTTTGGGCAGGTATTGCTCAATTTATAAAAACTTATTTTCAACTCAATTATTGGAAGTTCAGTTCAGCTCGTTGCTCGTTTCTTTTTATAGTAAGAAGTTGTGAAACCAATAGCCTCAAAAATGTCTAATTTAGAATAGGGTTTTAATACGTATTTTTGTGTCAAAATAATAATTATACAAAAAATAATCAATTAAATATCAAAAGTTCACTTAAGTTTTTGGAAGTTCAGTTCCGTCTTTAGAACTTGAAAAGAACGAGCCCTTTGTAATACGATAAAAATCTAATCTAGCATGCCCAAAAATGTATTGAATGATCATATTGAATGATCTCCCCAGTTAATATACATCAATTCAAATTCAATAAGTTTGTGGTACATCAGATGTAAACTTATATCAGATGAAATTATGACTAATAATAAAGTACTAACTAATAGCATTTATAAGGTGACTGATGAGGTATGTGTACCTAAGAATTGGAAATTCAAATTACGTTGATTACAAAATAAAGAGACTCCAAATCACAATGAAATATGTTGAATTGAACCGAATCATTTCTTCTTGTTCTCTTTCGAGAAAATAATTGACTTAAATTATACTATTTTTTGTTTTTTAAAACAACTTGGATCACCAAATTGCGACTGGCTCCTCCAAGAAATGAGAATGAGAATAGCCCTATTGCGACTTTGGCAAGAGAGAAAGCTAAAAGAGAAGCATTAGAAAAGTAGCAAGTTGAGTATATTGCGTATTATGTGTATGTGTGTTGGGTGGAAGAGTGGAAGTGGAGGATGACATTAGACGACATGATTAAGATAGAGAAAAGAAGGAAGCCCATCCAAATTCCAATCCATAATCCAACGGTGGAGACATTTCGCATTTTTGTTCACCTCATTTGCGGAGAAACGCGGCCGCTTGCCTCTCCTCCCAAACCTTTTGGAATCTCAACTCAACTCATCAACTCTCCCACACTCCCACAATCAACAATTATCAATTCCTTTTTTTTATTTTTATTATTAACATTTTCCCACCTCTAATCGTCACATTCCACCACCAACCAAACAAAAAAAAAAAAAACTAATAACTCGAGTTAACCC
>ONZK01002066.1:27875-56638 GCA_900322385.1 Pharnaceum exiguum | reverse complement strand
TCCCCTTCCCTTTCCCTCATTTTCCTCCCTAGTTTCATTTCATTTCTTTCCCTACACCCACCTCTCTAACTCCTCTCTTTTCATTTTGGCAAGTCCTCTTCTCCAAGCAAAGCAAACCCTCACCAAATTCTCCCTTTCCAAGCAACCAACCCAAACCAAACCAACTTAACTATATACTCTTCTTTCCCCTCTCCAGTTCATGTAAGCGCACAGTACAAAACAATAATCATCTTAATCACAATCATAACAATATCATGAGCTGCAACGGTTGCCGAGTGCTACGAAAGGGGTGCAGCGAGTCATGCATCCTCCGGCCTTGCATCCAATGGATCGACACACCCGAAGCCCAAGGCCACGCTACTGTCTTCGTCGCTAAATTCTTCGGTCGCGCTGGCCTTATGTCCTTTATCTCCAATGTCCCAGACTCTCAGCGCCCTGGTAAATACACGCAACTAACATTACCTTATTAATTTTAATGAAACTATATATTATAATGATAACATAAGTGCTGATTATATTTTTGTTAATAATTCTTGCAGCGTTGTTCCAGTCATTGCTCTACGAAGCATGCGGCCGTACGGTCAACCCGGTCAGCGGGGCAGTGGGGTTACTATGGACAGGAAACTGGCAAGTATGTCAAGCTGCTGTTGAGACAGTCTTACGTGGTGGGACCCTCAAACCAATCCCCGAGTTTCTCTCCGGTGCTGCGCCACCCTCTCCACCGACAACAACAACAACAACAACAACTAACCTTATTGAAACTGACGATAACTCTGAGGTCTTCTGTCCCCCACCCACGTGGCAGCAGACCAACAACAATAACAACAAGCCATCAATAAGGTTCACCAACAGCAAACGCCGAAAGGCGGAACAACACATTGACCTCACTCTCTCTCCTCCTACCCACAAGCAGCAACGCCCTGGCACGCCCTCCGAGGAGTCTGCCACCACTATCAGCTTCGAGAGCGGTGGTGATCAGGGGTACTGTGGCGGTGAGCCAAGGTTGCTCAACTTGTTCCTTTGAGGAGAGATAATGTAATAGTCTTGGAAGATATCATTTTGACTTAGATCTAGTTGAACGGTGGTAAATGGTAAAAAGGTAAATGTGCCCTTGCTGACATATGACAGTTTTGAGGGGAGAAGAAGTTTTTTTTTTGTTTTGGGAGGTGACTAGGTGAGGGAGAATTTTGTAAATTGCCGGCGGCAAAGATTTCTGTTGGTCCTCATAAGCCTTTAATTATGCGGAGATAGGAAGATGAATGCTTTTGCCGGCGTTCCTTTCTTTTATTTTTATTTTTCATTTTCATTTTGTCTCATCATCTTGTCACTCTTTTTGATCTTGTGACTCTGACTACGTTTGAGGCTCTTTATGAAATCATAATAATAAATTGTATTTTTCCTATTTTTTTTGTTCAATTCATTCTTTAAAATTCCTAATTTTACTGTGAGATATGAATCATGTTCTTTAGAGTTGATCCGAAATGAACTGAAATGAAGAAAAATATACTCCAAATAAATATTAGAATCAAAATTTATTACATTGCAAGTTATTATTATCCGGCCTAAACGGCGAAGAATTGAACTGAACTCAAGACCTACGTCCTGTTGCGAAATATATTTTCATTTTGGAGAAAATATGAAATTATGTTTGCGTAGGTAAGTACGACAATTACTTCACCGAGTATGTACAAAGAAAATAGTGTCACACTATTGATTAGTGCACGTTAAAGTTGCAATCCGAGTCACACCAAACTAGTCGGTCGTAGCAAAGTCGATCTCATCCTTATCGCACTTCAACACACGACACATTTCAAACTGTTAGTTCGTACAACCTTTACCCATGATTAAGGAGGTGATTAAAAAGTACTCGTAGTGGTTAAGGGGCTATATAGTTAGTACATTATAAATATTTTATAAATACTTACGTGAATGATAATAAAAGGAACCAAGGAGACTAGGTAAACTAGCTAGGTCTGCGGCTGTTTGAAGCAGTTTCAGAGGCTAGATGGAGATTGTAGTACAACTTCCAAGTTCCAAGCGGCTTGGGTCAAACATATATTTAAAAAATATTGTGTTAGTAATAGCAGAGAGTTAGCTAGCAAGCTATCTTTGAACATTGAACAAGACTTGTGTCCAACAAATGTTTACGTGGATCGTGCTTGTAGTCGTCGTAGATGAGCATTAAGTTTCTGGAGTATCCTATGCCTGACGGGTATTTTATATGACCAACACGCGCCTTTTCTTTTAACAAATGTCAATAGAAGTCAGTGGGAAACCAAGATATTTGAGCATTGAGAAGAATTTGAGATGGTGGGATGCGTAATGAAATCAAAAAACTTTAATCAATCATGTACTATGCCAGAAAATAGGTTTGTTGTACATCAAAGTGAGTCATAAACTCTGTAATATATGTCTTGCATGTTACGGATATCCTTTGTAATAGAGTTTCATGAAAACTCATATTAATAGACTTTTAGTAAGTAATTGAGTGTCAAAATAAGTAAATTAAAAGTTTAGTTTAATTAGATTCAGTTTTTAAAAAAGGCCAAAAACCTACCAAGCACCCAATGTTAACAGACATTGCACAGTAATTTCAAACAATTATAACCCTATCAAATACCTCCTATTATTAGGTTAACACCATGTGTAAGTTTACATCGAGTGTTTTTTTTTCAAAGTATTATGAACGATACTTCATTAGTCACCATCTAAATATCGTTAGTCACTACTCCCTCCGTTTCTTAAAGTTCTTCCTCTTTTCCTTTTTAGTTTGTTTCTTAAAGTTCTTCCTCTTTCCTTTTTTGGCTTAATTTTTTTCATAAAATGACCTTTTTGCCCTTGGTAGGTGGTATGGGGACAAGGGAGAGGGAGGAGGGTTGGAAAGGGGAGAGGAGGATATATTTGTCCATTTCACATTTCATTAAAGTGTGTGCCATATTATAAAGAGGAAGAACTTTAGGAAACGGAGGGAGTACAACGTAGTCAGTATCTTATTACGGAGTATTAATCAAAATTTCATTGATCTACCGAAGACTGGTTGATCAAATACACATACACAGTACAAACAGCCAAACAGGAAATGTTAAAGTCAGAGCATGACACGCAAACATATGCGCGAGCGCGTGGAAAAGGCAAACACCACAATGGAGAGGACGATTATTCCCATAATCCCATCATCATATTCTTCCCTGCGTTGTAGGATTGTTGCGTATTGATCCACTTCCTCAAAGCCTTTTCCACATTAAATATTTATCCAAAAGAACCAAAGTCCTTTGAAAATAAAGATCGTATTTCAATAAAGAGGACAATGATACAAAAAAAAACAATTAAAATACAAAGAAAGTAGCTCCAAAACTATTGGCTTCACTTGGAGCAATTCAATCGAGTTTGTTTCACACCTTTCGGCGGACAGCCTAACTTGGCTTACCTAAGAAAGAGGAGAGAGAGTGGAATATGAATAAGGGGCGACTTGAAATTGAAGGCGCGGCTTTTGAAGGGCAGAAAGGGTCACGGAAGTGAAAGATTAGGAAAAAAAGAATCCCCTTTTTTCCTACTTGTAAGCCCAAGGGTGAGGAAGTAAATTGATTACAGTAGGTCCAATACTCTCCCAAGTTAAAAAGCATCCAAGATAATCCGTCCCCATCGGTTCCCTAATTGCAGCTAAGCCTGAGCGTACGGTCCATGTCAGAGTCCATTTTGGTTGTCCTCATCATAATATCTACAAAATCTTTCTGATAATTCTCTTTCAATTCAAGCTGAAGTAGTAGTGTAGTACTCCGTAATTTACTGTACAGTATTTCATTTCTTCGTCGATTGCTGATTTGGTTGTAATTTAGCATGAGCAGATAGTATTTTACAGTGTAAGAGTACTTTTAACCGTCAAAACTATTAATTGTTGTGGTTGGTGAAAACTAGTTTTGAGGACCCAAAATATTATTTCTTAAATATTGTTCACAATCGCTTTTCATTAATAATTATCAATTTGCACACCAAACAATTTAAAACCGCTAACGGCTAACTGTTAGTAAACCTCCTAAAGAATACTTACATCGTACACCCAGTGTACCTTGCTCCGTACACTCTCTTTGTTTATTTATCTTGTTTAGGCCCAATACTTTATAAAAAATAAAGGGCCCAATTTTTAATCATCTACATACCAAGGTGGGTGTACGATACTCATTGTACACCGGGTGTATGGTATAAATTGCCCCTCCTAAATACTCATTCTTTCTCCCTAGTCACAAACAAAGCCTTACTATCAAGTAGTCTCATTTTAAAGGAAATATACCATTTTGGTTATCCGACATATAGCTTAATATCAAGTTAGTACCTGCTTTTTTCAATATTCCAAAATAGTTACCTGACTAATTAAAGGTTGTACCATTTTGGGTACTTCATTGGTTTACGATATAAAAAATCGTGAACATTGGGGCTATTTTGGTCATTTTAATATCCAAGTTTGTCTGTAGTGTACTTTAGTTCCCTAACTTAATAAAAGAACAAAAGGTTTAATTTAAAAAAAAAAAACAATTCCCTCCTAATATCCTAAATTAATAAAAGAACAAAAACACTGATTTTTGTTTTCTTTTTCATTATACTTCTATTCTTTTATATTCTTAAAGTGGAAAACTGCAGTTCAGACAAATTGGGATGCTAAAATGACCAAAATAGCCCCTATTTTCACGATTTTCAGTGACGAAAACCAGACAGGTAACCAAAATGGTACAACCTTTAATTAGTCAGGTAACTATTTTGGAATATTGAAAAAAAACGGGTACCAATTTGGTATTATGCTATATGTCAGGTAACCAAAATGGTATATTTCCCATTTTAAATGTCACATATTATTGGTCTTCAACCAAACAAGTTCTTTATTTTTTGCCTTTTTAATTGAATACAATTAGAAAAATTATTGGGTATAGTCTCTATTTAGATAAATTATTATCCTATACTAATCCTTTTTGAAAAAGAAACATGTTCCTTTGAAAATTGTTATTTACTGTATTTCAATTATAGTTAACCAACCTTATTTGAAGACTAACTTAAATTGTGTTTTTATCACTTATAAAAAAGATTGCTGCATAATGAGTTTAAAAAAAACTAAAATTAAACTAGAAGAAACCGAAGTAAAACAAATTAAATAAAATACAGCCTTATAGTAGTAATTTAAGTATACAACATGGGTAACTTTACAAAAACAAAGTTCGAAATCCCTTATCACCTTCAATAAAAATTATGTCTAGCAAAATTTGCTATCCTGAATTCCTGATCAACTTTTCTCGATAGTCAGATTGAGAATATTCGAGGGACGCTATGGTTTTTTTTTTTCTTTGCAAAAAATGAATCAAAAGTGAAGAGATTGAAGAAACATCCTTTAATCAAATAAATATTCTGGAGTTTTTGATTTGTTAATGCCGCAAGTAGCAAAGCTAGTCCACTACTCTTGGGAGTTCCTTTCCTTCATCTCGGGGAACTGGTGGGCCTGAACACACGTCAGATTTATTTGTATAGATGCTTATATTAGTGATTAAAAATTGACATAGTACTGTACGAGTACAGACCCAAAGATCTACTACGAGTACTGTTTCCGAAATTAATTTTGTTTTAAAACTGCCCGGTTTCCTTTCTGCGATTCCCTGGAAATAATGCAGCGCTTCGCCGCATTTGGTGTGGGGCCCAGTGTACCAAACTTTCTTGCGTCACCACACTATGCAAAAGTATACTCGTAGGAGTATATGCAATTATGCAGAGTAGATTAAGGGTTGGTTTTGATCGATTGAAAAGATATGAATTAAAACTAAAATGAAATGAAAAACTGAAAAATGTTAAACTGAATTGAAAAAAAACTGAAGTAAACTAAAAAAAACGAACTGTAACACTAACGACGAACAAAGTACAGCCAAAAAATGGATTATTACTGAAGTCAACCAGTCTTTGATACATCTGATGTAATTTACACATGATGAAATTGTAACTATAAAGGATCTGTTCTTTAGAGCTGAACTTTGGTGAATTGAAATATGGTGGCAGTGAAGCAGATGTCGACGAGAGTGGTAGTAACTACTAACTAGTAATGCATGTTGGAGGTGGCTGCGTGAAAGTGGGTGGAGAATGATTGATAAAAAAAAATTTGTGTTCGCGTAATTTTTTGTGTAAGATTGGTTGATAAGGAAAGAATGAGAAAATGGTCACTTTTTTCTGTTTTTATTTTTTGGTACGATACTTGGACAATCAATTATACGTAGAATTTGTCAATGATAAAACTGTAATTTTAGGCTACACCAAGTGTATGATAATAACAAGGGTTTGATTGTTTTTACTTGAGAGTCCAGATAACTCAACCCTAGCTAGAATCTTCTTATTTGTAATAGAACCTTCAACCAGCCAATCGCATAAGAACAACAGCTTATTATGGGCCCTTAAAGATGACCAAAGTTTAAAGTTATATGATCAGATCAACTTATGCAGTATATATATGCCTAGTGGCTTATATCATTGATTGGTGTGGCTCTCTTTCCTCTGTCCCTCTCTAATCCGTTTCTGTTTGAGTGAAATAGTGCAGACAGCATGCGGAAAATATTTGTTTAAAGAGTGTGACGCGGACCTCACCATCGTTCTCCTTCATTGAATTGGGACAACTACGACAAATTATGCTTCCCGACTTCTGGGTTTAGATCTGGTCCTTCCGTAATAAACAAATTGATATTTTCTCTATCCAAATTATAACTGGGATATTAAAGACAAATGTACGAACATTTTAAAGCGATCAGAGCAACAAATATTGTACTCCGTAACAAATATCTTATGTAACAACATATGATTGCAATCCTTTCTTTCAGCTCACAGCCACTCGTTTTGGTTTCGACCAATTTCGCCAATTCGATTGGCTTTGAAAGAACATCTGAGGTCCAAGTTCCGAATAAAATAAGAACCGTTATTAATAGCAAAAAATGTACAAACCTAAGCGCTTATGTCATGTTAGGTACGGAACTTGGCAACTTGCATTTAGCCATTTACAATTGCCTAGTTGAGGATTAGAGTGTATATTTAGCACTCATGGATGTCGAAGGTTAATCATGTCTTTTGATTTTTTCAGACAAAAGGATCGAGTAAATAAAATTCGAAGTCGAATTAAGTTCCGCATTCAGATTTTAGAACTATGTTAAGCTAATTCTTTTGCATTCTTTACACACAAAAACACGCACAAAAAATAACAGGTGACCCAAAAGTACAACGGATGTACATTTCGCTCGATAACTATGACTTATTGACTTACCCTGTGAATCTGCATATCCAAAATTCAGTTGGTAAATATTTTCTTTAAGCAGATGTTGACAAGTACTCCGTAAGTGAATAACACACCAATGTGCAGCATTTTACTTCATATATAGAGTTCAACTGTTTATTGTTTAAGATACGGGAATGTGACTTCGGTTATAATACATGGAGAGTTACGTTATTTAAGCATTGACTATTATCGACCCATTGAATATGTCTTAAGCATCGAATATTGTTTATTTTGGAAATTCGATATCTTCAAAATCAAATCTCGATAACAAATTAACTAAATTCAAGCACTACTTCCTTGGCGAAGCATGCATGCAAATATGCAATGCATCAATTCACCTGGAGCAATCGAATAGATTAAATAAAAAAGGTGTACTTGGTTGACGTGTGAGCTCTTTGCGTAGTAGTAGTAGACTGACGAATGAATTATAGTTATGCATAATGCGCTATGGCCCAAATTGACTTACGTGTTCAATATGCTCGTCTGCTGTTCTTCACGTCTAAAAGATTACGATATGATCACTATAAAAAACTATGAATACATTGACTAATTGCACTAACGGGGTCCGCTTTGAGTCTTTGACAGTACTTCAATTCGTCTTACTCTTGGCCATCGGTTTCACAATTTTGTACTGTATAGCACTCCAGTCGGATTACCGCTGCGGTATGCAAATTAGCATCAAGTGACTTGAGACAACATGATGTAATTTGTTTGAATATAGTCATCGACTACTCTTCATTTCTTTTTCGACAAATAGGAACACTAGAAACCACGTACTCTTCATTATATTTCACTGTTTCTTCCGGGGCCAAAATGACATAAAGAATACATTAATATCTATACGTAGTTTGATCCAAAAAGGTCTTTGTTGCATTCATCATCTCACTGTATCTTCAGATAAAACATTTTAGATTTAAGAAAATATTGTCGCGAGTAAAGCATCATGTTTCCATTTTTCAATTTTATTAGCTCAAGGATACGACAATCGGACTCCATATTTGATATTACTCTCATGACACATTGTCCCCATGATTATTTACTACGGAGTAGGAGCTGCAATGTTGATTTAAGATAATTTAGGAGTACTTGCTTAGTTGGGTCTCTTTAGATTTAATTAATCTTGCTGAATATTTACAAAATTATTACCATAAATAGTATATGTAAAGATCATAAGCTGCCTTTGCTGCTGAAAATTAAATTTCATCAGACAATAAAATGCAAAGGGTAGTTTATGTGCATGTGAAAGGTACACTAGAATTTCCTTGAGAAATTGAGTTGCTTCTGCGGCAGAGGAGTATATTATGAGGTTGTGCTAACTTGAAAATTTGTGGACATGGAATTAAGATGTGTTTTCTAATCTGGATTTTGTTCGAATTCCTTGGCTATAGGTGTCCTAGAAATTGGCCTATCGGATATCTATTGGTCAAATACATGAAAAAGAGGAAGAGTAACGAGAATCGGGTATCTCTAGTGAAATGTGATTGCAGCGACATTCATCAAGTGAGAAAGATACCCTTTAGCTTTGCAGAGAAACACTTGTCTCTTCATGAGTTTCCATGGCCGCTTCGACAATATATTTTGTTTCTTCAAAATGACATTGTGCCACTAATCAATATGCATGGATGATTACGTGTGACGAAGAATAAAACACAAGACTATAACCTTCGATTCCAAATTTCTTGGGTACGTAATATCTAATATTGAAATTGAACTTTGTTAGTTTGTTCACTTTGTTGTGCCTTCCCTTTTACAATTGTATACAATATGAAAAGTCTTTCTCGAGTAACAGCAAGTAGAATCCTAGCTGCACGAAAAATTAACGTCTTTTTCCTCCGCTAAAGGTCACGGTGAATAATTTATGGAAGTTCAACGGAATCTAATTTAATGGAGGAATGAATTAATAAGTATAATTTAGAGCGAAGGTGGGAGCGTATTTAATTATTTCCTTGCATATTTGTATGGTAAGTTCGATTCCTCGATAAGTAGCTTAGAGTAGATAGTTTCAAGGATCGGGACTTAAATTCGGTCATTCAGTGTTCGATAGTTTCACAATATCGTCTAGTACATAGGCCCTTGGGTAATTAGTAGATAGGTAGCAGATTGGTGATTGATGTGAGAGAGAAAATGACAAAATAATAAAAAAGAACAGATTTAATAGCAAATTGATGTGAGACATAAAAATACGAGATATTCTAAAAAAGAGTAGATATCAAATTTGCTAAACAGGGCCATAATCACTATCTATCTCATGTTCTTTACTAATCTTTGGTAACCTACTAACCTTATACGATGTTCTTAACTGTTTCAGTATGGGTAATTTAACGTCTCGTTATATTTACAACGAACTTTAGATGTTCTATAATTAAGCACGACAAGAAAAGAGAAGGGAATATGAAATGGAACTACTAAGACATTTTGATTTTAGAAAATGTGAAGTAGCTAGATTTAGTCTAGTTATAGCAAAATAATGACTACAAAACCTCCCATTATTTATTAGTTTGAGTGAATTTATTGAAAATTAATACCTTAATGCAACAATACATGGATCCATCTCGAAAACAACCTCTCTATTTTCTTAAACATGAGTAATGTTGTGAGTAATATTGCGTACATGCATCATGACTTTGAATCCCCATTGAATTAGAATTTAGCCTTCGTTGTTGTTTTTGTTGTTAAGTAACTAGAATTTTTTGGTGTTCTGTTAAGTAACTAGATTTACCTTCTATCAATGGGCCTAGTTCAACCTGCTTGCAGATGAACTTAATGGTCAGTTGAAAACCATTTTTAATACGGTGCATTTAATAACCTTATCATAAGCGGATGGAAATAATAACAGATAACAAAAGCCCGAACTTATCATCAAAACCACTAGTGAACAATCAGGATAGGCGCTCGTTCTTATCACTCCAGCTCCTTGAAGAGAGGAAAGGAAGATCCAGCGCCAGCTGGGGCACTAAACAAGGAAACGTGGTTGAAGGAGACATTCACGTGATGGGCGACGCAGGACCCATTCGACTATTGGAGGGTGCGAATTCTAGAACTTAACCAGAAGTTTCAATACTACTAGTGACATAATTGAATAATTCATACGAGTATTTAATCTATAAATCATAATCATGTTGTAAATCATATATTTGGAGGAATAAATATGGGCAGACGCACAAATGTTTGACTTGCTTGATATGAGACCGACCTGCTGGCTGCTACTGAGAAAGCATCTGCCCAATCAATTTGGCGGCCCATGGTTTGGAATGCAAATTCGTTGTTTCGCACTTGTTGTCCATCAACTTACCATAACGTCCCACGTGAAATTTTGTTTCTTTCATAGATGTTCCTCTTGGTTCATTTAGGCATAAATTCTCCAAACAAACTGAATAATTAGAGTGGATTATCCATTGACAATTTGTCATGCACACCAAAAAATTATTTTATAACTCATCGGGTTGTATCACATATATATCAGATTTACACCACTTCACAAAAAATTAATAGTATTATTGGATTCTTACTTTTTTTTCTTGGCCAAAAATTAAAATACTAAGGAGATGAAACAAATGAAGTACGAGTGATAAATCCCTCTCCTTTATCGTCTTCAAGGAGCATGATTATTTTTAGTTACTCCGTTTAGACTTTTAGCACAATGTCGAATTGGTGCATCAGTCCTATATTCCAAGATCTTGCTTATAGTACCTCATATTTTTAATGCTCGCCCGGTTTATCCCAATTTCGCTTGTACTACTTCTGGATCTAATTCGGTTCGCACACCTAACTATGATGGGTGAGTCTCTCAACAAATGTCTCTAAATACGCGAAAGGTCAAACTCGAAATTTCACTTAAGTAGTATGGAGCTGTTTACCACTAGTCCACTATAACAAACCTCACATTGGTTTGCATTTCTTCGTACCTCATTTAGTCATTTACCCTCCAAGGCTCCAATTATTACTGTAAATCACTACATACTAAAAATCAATTACAGTAAAAAGAAGAAGGTACTTTTAAGGTTGCAATGTGAACCCACCGACATTGCAAGATGGATTTTTTCATATGACCATATTGTCCATATTGACACTAGTTCAGATGATCAAAAGATAAACTAGCAAAGATTATGTGTTCGCTTTTTTTTTTTTGAAGGGAAGATTATGTGTTTGCTAGTTTTTTTTTGTTTGTGCGTGCTATATTCCTCAAAAAAAAAATGCTTCCTTTTTATTGGTTATTAAAAAGGCATTAACCTTTTATATTCCTCCCTTCGACCCTTTAAGCTTCTATTGGACATGTTTTGAAGGCTGATCATACAGGACTACAGGAGCAACCCACTCACGTTAGATGACTAGCAATCCGCTAAAACTAGCTAGTGATTACTTCTTTCTATCTACTCCGTATGCAGCGTGACAACCTTTGATCGAATGAATATTCGAGAAAACTTACGAGGAGTATTTGTAGTTACCTCAAAAAAATAAAAATACTTCCTCGCTAAATAATTAAATATTACAGCCCACATATGTTTGCTGTGTTGGCTTTTTGATAGACTTGCACCACTTACTTGTTAAACGAAGGCCCCGTACCATACTGGTCTGGGCCAGCCCGACGATTTCAGGCTTAATCGAAATCGTTTCATACATTTTTTTGTCCAACTCTTTTTTCTTTCCTATGCATTGTTTGGGAGTTAGGCAGTTAGCAAATACCACTAAGCATGAATACTTATACTCCTATTAGTTACTATTATTACTAGGTTCGAAATAGCAGTAGCAAGTGTTTGTTAAACTAGTGTTTTGTATTTTGTAATTTCTAGGGTGAAATGACAATTTGATATATGAACTAAGCAAAGTGAGAAATATAATGGTGTTGCTATATGTCTTTTGTTAAGTGGATACAAACTACAACTCCTAAATACTTATCCCCAAAACATTTTGAGAAGAGTAGTTTCACACCCAATCTATTAACATAAAATACTATTATCAAACACTACTAAGAGTATGTTTGACAAGTCAAAATTGTCAAAACTACTAATATAACTAGAAAATGAATGCTCCTGCTTACTACTAAGTGTCAAACAAGGTCTTACTATCCTCTTAAAACATGCCAAATCCACCTCCGTCTCCATCTCAACTAGGGCGGTAGCGAGCCGATATCTTGTTACTCCTCAATCTTCCCTAGTAACAATGAATGATAATCTTGTCATGCATGGAGAAATTTTCCCATTGTAGAGCCATAAGGATAGCTCTCAGCTGTGCCCAAAGTGCATCATGGCAATCATATGGCTTAATTAGTCATTAAAAGTCATAAGCCCAGAACTACAAAAGTCGTTCTCGGAAGAGCCTTTGTTCGACTATGAGTTTTGTGATAGACGAGATTAAATTTTGGACCTTTTTGTTTTCTTTTTTTGATTTAATTTCTTTTCCTTATGCGTTGGGACCAAAGAACACAACTGATAATTTAGCTAAACTTCAACCATACGTCTTTATTGGTCGTATATGGATGAATTGATGAAAGATGATACCATGCCAAAGTTAATTGCCTATACGATTTGTAATGATTTGTTAATACAACTAAAATCACCTCCGTGGGACCATTCCATCCAAATTAAAAAAAGTTTTGGGCTTCAAATACGCAAGCTTAATATCAAAATTTCAAGCAATGATAGGCCATTTGGTCAGCCATTTTAATTAGTACTCGCAATTTAACGTCACTCAATTACAACAGGCTTTAACAAGCTCTAACTTTGTCAAAAAGGTTGTCAGGCCAAACTTTCAAGGGCTTCCTTTGTCACCTAACGTTTGTCATTCAGATTATGCTTGCTTAGACACTAAAATATGTTGAATTTGTGATGGGAATGGAAAAGTATTGTAAAAATTGTAGGAGCGTCCCTTACCAAGCTAAGGCCCTGTTTGGGTAATTAGCAGATAGTAGAAGTAGATAGCAGATTGATGATTTATGTGAGAGAGAAAATGACAAAATAAGAAAAGAGCAGATTCAATAGCAGATTGATGTGAGACATAAAAAAACGAGATATGCTAAAAAAGAGTAGATAACAGATTTACCAAACAATCTAAATTCTAAATTCTAAAGCACATGCTTGGTTGTTTGCAACCATAATCCCATGCTTTAATTATCATTATCATGGACAGATCCTTTGTCTGATATATTTGCATGCATGCAAAGGCGCTCTGCCTTCTGCCTGCTGTGGGATTTTTGTGGTGAAAAAGTTTCAAAACATGAACTAGTATTTAGGTTTTACCTACAACCGTGTCTTCTACTTTTTGTTTTGTCTAGAAACTGAGAATCCTTATCAGTTTGCGCCTTTTACTATACTGTTCAAGTTTTGATTGCTTAACATTACTCGAGTCTCATTATATGCCCAGATAAGATTCCTATATCACTTCATTTCTTTGAACGTACAGTTTAATGACACTGGCGGTGAAGTACTACCACAGGTTTATTTTTTCAATTAGTTACTAAATTAAACGCATACAGACGTTGATCATTGCTGTTAGTTTGAAAGTTTCATTTTGGACTGTACTCTTGTATACTTGTCAAATGGAAAAGGAAGACAGGCTAAAGGAGGATGATTGCGTGTGGGCTTTGGGGGTGTAGACTGTAGATGTCCTGATGGGCAATGGCGTATCACGTGTGCACCTGTGAGTAGTCACACACTGTCGCGAGACTGCCTATGAGCAAAACGGACAAATCATCCTATACTCCTAAGCTTTTTTTCTAAACCAATCGTCCGATCCCTTTCGACTCAGGGGTTACATTTGCCCCTTCACATGCTATCTTCTTGTTGAATGATCTTTACTACTACTAGTAAAAGAGTTAATTTTTTTCCTAGAAATCCCAATCTCCAGCTAACAATTTACTATGCCATCATATATATTGTTCTATTGTTATCTGGATCAGATCATATGTACCAGACCACCTCTTCTTCTTCGGATTGGAGGAAGAGTAGAGAGCGATAGGAGGGAGGAACAAACAAATAATGGGTATGAGATACTACTCCAATTGTCATCAATTTGTCGCCGTCTATATCTATTGTTTCAAATTGAAAGAAGGAAAACCCATGATGGATTATCTCATAATACTCCAATCAAATAGAGAAAATGTAATGTGTCAATGTTTTATAGTAAAATTCAAATACTTCCAATCAACTCAACTCAATGGCCCGTGAAAAGCTAGCAAAATGTCATATGCTGTTTGACTGGAGCGTATCACTACATAATATTACAAATACAAATGTCCAAATATCTGAATTGTACTAACTCAGTTGAAAATTGGAGAGAACATGACTAGATCCGACTTAGCCCAGCCAAGAATTTGGGACCTCATATGCCCATCCTCCCTAGAAAATTCCAAAGCAGAAGAAAACTCCAAAAAAAGTATCTCCCAAACCTCCAGCCTTACCCTTATGTTCGACTACTAATATTTAAGTCTGAGTTGAAACTTGAAAGGGAAACACGAGCACAAGAAGCACAAAGCCAACAAATTGCAATAGTTATTATAAGAAGACAAAACCACTGAAAAGAACTTCCCTTTTGCCCTCTCCATTATCACTGCCCTATAACCAGCATTTGTCTCTGACCATAGCTTTTACCAGGCACTGCAAGTCATTCTGCAACAACCAAAACATCTGACTTGGTGCTTTAATGCGGTTTTTTCCTCCTTCGGTTAAAAATATGTCGTAAGGTTTTGCCAGAATATTGACCTCAGCCCAAAATAACCACCATCCTTTTTCATAAATAGCCAAAAATAATACTACCCCTGATCAGATGGCAGATACACAGACATTTTGTATCTTGTAGACTGTACCAGCAAGAGAAAAGCTGAACTGTCAATTTATACGATTCTCCTAAGCCAGAAATCTTCAAATTTCAGCCTTCTTGTATGGTCTCTCTACATGAATATATAGAGGACCATATACCAATACCAATTCAGTTCCCCACCCTCTTTAGTCCAGTCTCTTTCTCACTGCTCCTCCCTCTTCTACACACACTCTGATCAGAATTAATGTACTGGTAAGTGGTAATATACTAGCAATAGTACATTCGTATAAGAATAGATAAGATAAATATACACAAACCATGATGCAGTTCACCGAAATCCCATTCTCTCCACACCCAAATACCTTAACCATGAACAATGCAACACAATTACAAAGACTAATACGCCCATGGCCTGGCTTAATCTCACCATCAAGCAAACCTATATCATCCTCACCGTCTTCAAGTAACCTTAACGATGCCAATTGTATGGAGCAGCTGCTAGTCCACTGCGCCGAGGCAATCGAAAACAACGACGCCACTCCTGCGCAGCAAATCCTGTGGGTGCTCAACAACATTGCCCCACCAGACGGCGACTCAAACCAGCGTCTCACATGCGCCTTTCTCCGTGCCCTTATTCTCCGAGCAGCCAGCTCGTCGTCCTGCAAGATTATGCTGTCTAATGCTGCGGGGTTTAGTACTGTGCCTCATAGGTTTTCTCTGCTTGAGTTAGCGCATTTTGTTGACCTTACGCCTTGGCATAGGTTTGGATTCACTGCTGCTAATTCTGTCATTCTTGGCTCTGTTGCTGAACATCACTCTGTTGTACACATTGTTGACGTTAGTACCACTCATTGCATGCAAATACCCACCTTGATTGATGACATTGCCACCCGGTTTGCTGCCCTTGGACGTGTCCCACCTCTCCTCAGACTCACCGTCGCCACTTTCACCCAGCAGGTATACATAAACCTATCCTGCATATTTCTAGGAATATAAATGGTCACATAGTTTTCCCTAACCAAAAACAGTCTTCAACTCTCCATGGTATTTTTGAATTAATTATTTTAATCTTTTTGAAGAATACTTCAATACTTTGAATGAGTATATTACAATATCGCAATAGCACTATACTGATTATTTATTTTGATGTAAAAGTGAAGCTAGCAGTGTTTTCTGTTCAAAGGTGTACGTGTTCGCATTTTCGGTTGAGCTCTAACATTTTAATTCATGAACAGGAAATATAATTTAAAAATGGCAAAATTGTTGGGAATAATCCCAAGTTGGGGCCATTATTCCAAAATAATCTCAAGTTGACATATTTCTCAGAATAATCTCAACTTACCTGATATTTCACCCAAGTAGACTAATGATGCCCGAAGTTTTCAGGTGAAAGATTGCATATGTGGTTAAAGAACATATGCCTAATGCCGAAGTTGCAGCAGATTAAGTTAAATGGGAGAAGGAAATGAATGATGAATAATGTGAGTTGGGAGTTTCGGGGGCTTCTTGTGCTCTCATTTAATGTAATCACGAGCAAATTCAGCATTAAGTGCGTGATCTTTAGTTACATATGCAAGTTTTCACCTGAAAACATCTTTTCGGGTATCATTAGTCTGCTCAGGTGAAATGTCGGGCAAGTTGGGATTATTCTGAGAAATATGTCAACTTGGGATTATTTTGAGATAATGGCCCCAACTTGGGATTATTCCCAACAATTTTGCCTTTAAAAATTCATGTCACATCTGTCCATTTGTTCTTGTCATGAGCCACATTTGCTTAGTCAGAATTAAGTTCAACACCTTAGTCAATGTTTATGCGGGATCTTGTGTACTTCACCTGTTTTTTTTAAATAATAATTATGGCCGTCTTTGTAAAAATTCTACAACATTTCCTGTCTTTTGACAACATGGTCAATGTCGTTAGTTTTTACTATTGTAGCATAGTACTCTGCTACTCCGTATATGTTAGGTGTAAGTCGTGTAACTTATAACTGAGGTTTAGCTATTAATGATTTCTAGTTGAGATAATGACAATGACAATAATAATGCAACAGGTACCTCCTGTGTTTGATCTGCTATCCTACGACGAGCTTGGCCTACGACTGATGAACTTTGCTCGCTCTCGAAACATTGCACTTGAATTCAAGGCAGTCCCTACATCCCCCTCCGACGGTTTCTACACTCTTCTTGAGGAGCTCAGGCAGCATCAACAACAACAACAATGCCACAACCAAGCATCAGAGGCACTTATCATAAACTGCCAGGTGACTTTACACTACATACCGCCCTCGGTCCGTCAAATCTTTCTACAAGGTTTAAGAAGATTAAACCCAACAACGGTTGTTGTCGTAGAAGAGGATGTAAATTTGACAGCAGAGGATCTAGTATCGAGGCTGAGGGCGGCTTTTAGTTACTTGTGGATACCCTTTGACACGGCAGACACGTTCTTGACGCGGGGGAGCAAGGAGAAACAGTGGTATGAGGCGGACGTGTGTTGGAAAATAGAGAATGTAGTGGCCAACAACGAAGGTGCTAGGCAGGAGACGAGGACAATGTGGGGGCAGAGAATGAGAGAGAGTGGATTCCAAGGGGTCGAGTTCGAGGATGAGGCCATGGCTGAGGTGAAAAGGATGTTGGAAGAGCATGCAGCTGGGTGGGGGTCTAAGAAGGAAGAAGAGGATCTTGTGCTCACTTGGAAGGGTCACAATGTTGTCTTTGCTTCTGCTTGGCTCCCTGCTTAATTAGTTGATCAGTTTTTACCGTGTTCTATTTTGTCCATTTTGTAATGGTAGGTACTTGATAGTTCAGTAACTCATGATGAACTAGATAGTCAACTAGTGTAGGAAACTCATGATGTGTTTAGTTTAGCAAAGGATTTTGCGGGATGATGTTTACCTTCATCTCAAATTTAACTGCTGAGAGACCGGATAGCGATTAGAGTATGAAGCTCAGTACAAGTTAAGAACTAAAGATACTCTATATTGTAGGTCCTTCTAATTTGTAAACCTAAGCTGAGGAATGAGATGTTCATATCAAAAACTGCCTAGTTTGTTCGGATGATCAAGTGGTTGATTGTGGACAAATAAAGGCCACGAGACTGTCACGTTTATTTCCCGGGAAGAGTATTGGACGTGACGCAGAAAATTGACAACTGAGTTCCAGAAAATCTCAAATGCATACTGTCATTGCCATTTGCCCATTTTTATTGAGCTCAGCTTGAGAGTGACAGTGATCTGCAGGGGTTATGGTCCTATGGATAAGCTTCTTCGATTTAGTTTGGAGGTATCGTAAGAAACGTTTTAGCAAACTGAATTTTCCAAAATTAATCGTAGACTCGCTAGTGAAAATTGAGCAGAACTCAGTTGATCTCAAAATTGGGGAAGAAAACAACACTTGCGTAGAGTATGGATGTATTTTGGGAGGGAGTATTTAATTTGTTCGTTTGAGTGTTACTTTCACCTTCTAAAGATTAAAATTGATGTGAATTGAATTAAACTGTTGAATCAAACCTGATCGAATAGAACAAAACAAAACTAAACTCAATTGAAAAATAGCCTAAGTTCTCAAATTTGTCCATAATCAACAAATTTGTGCAGAAGACTTTTTTAAGAGTCTTTTCCCTAGGGGCTGTCTAAAAAAAAATTAATTCCCACCCGACCCCCACATTGAAAGTATTTCCCATTTTACCGTCCACGTAGGAAGGCGAAACGGAAACGTAACGGAACCCATAAGTCGCCACCAGAGGTGGCGACTATATCGCACTAAGTCGCCATGGCAAGTGGCGGCTAACACTAAAAGTAAGTCGCCACTGTGGTGGCGACTTACTTGGTATGATTATTCTCAGAAAAAGAAAACCTGATTTTTTCGACGCTTTTTCTTTAATTTTATAGGCGCAAAAAAGCGTGGAAAATTCTGTGTAGACACACGTGTAGTTGTCTAAAACCTTTAGACACAGTGAAGTGAGGAAAGTTACATTCCGACGCTTTGTATTCAATTTTCGGCACAATGAAGTGTCAATACATCTGTAAATGCGCTGAATAAACGTGTTGTCGCTTTAGTATGTGGGAAATTCATCTTCTTTTTGTAGACAGTTTTGGTTTGTTCAACGCTGGGATTGATTTCCCACAAGGCATAAGTCGCCACCTGGTGGCGACTTAGCTGGGTAAAGTCGCCCCCTCTCATGGCGACTTTTGTGCCGTGACGTCTCCGTTTTCTTCTATGACGTGGACCGTAGTTTGAGATATAGTTTGGAAGTGGGGGTTAGGTGAGAATTATTTTTTTTAAGAGCTATTGCTAGGGAAAAGACTCCTTTTTTAAGATAGAATTTTAAGATAGAATTTTGTAACTAAAACTTAATAACATTCAAGGAGAGAGTATTTTGTTTGTCCGTAAAGGATTGAATTGAACTAAACTGGGAAATACTCCTTTGAAATCAATAAATATTGAACGTACTTAAATCTATAACAGCAAATAAACTAAACTAAACTAAAGTTTAATGTAAGCACTAAAATAAAAGTAAATTATATCACTAAAGTTGAACAAAACACAGTCTCAATTAATGATTTGTATATCCTAATCCATTATATAGCTTGATTAATAAATTTGCCAAACTTTGACAAACAAAGTTAAATGCAACCCTTAATTTTGGACAAAGAATAAGTCATAGAATCATGATACACTTCAATCCATTTTTGTCATGCTAGCTATTGTCTTTAACCACATTCTTAAGGTGCAATGGGTAATAATACATATATAGGTGGTTTCTATTAAGGGCGCATAAAAAAAAAAAGAAGAAAGAACTTCATATGTTTGTATTAAGGTGACTGAAAAATCATATATAAGCAATTACTGCGACATCATTAAGAGGTTCTTATGCTTGAATACTTGTTGAATGATTCAAACAATTTTTTTTTTTTGAAATATGCCATTCAAAATATGGTGATTTTAAAAATTAAATAAAACTATAGGTTGAAATATTGTGCTATCCCAACAAATATATTAAACCTTTGTAAAAAAATTATGCTTCATTTTTTTGAAACAAATGTACATGAATGGCAAGTTATTGTGTGTACGGTATATGTAACAATGTACACCTCCCTTAATATTTAGATGAGATAACATTAATATTTATTTTTGAATTATTGAAAATTTATGCCTATTATAAAAGATACTCCCTCGGTCCAAAATAAGTGTCATTCTAGGGAAAAAAATTTTGATCCAAAATAAGTGTCATTCTCACATTTCAATGCATGTTTGATACAATATTTCCAAATTTACCCTTACAATTTCCTATGTAATTATTTGAATTGTATAAAGTTAGTCACACATAGGGAATAGTTGCAGGAATTAATATGGGTAAATATGAAAATTTGACAATTTCCTTAATATATGTGCATAAGTGTAGGATGACACTTATTTTGTATCAGAGGGAGTAATATTATTGTGATGTACCATACATAAGACCATTACCAAAAGAATAAGGTACTATATTTTTCCAACATGAAGAAAAATAATAATGTGGCCAAGTCTTGGCATTAACTCCCAAAGAATAAAGACTTTTCCATTATAAAAAAGAAACAAGAATAAAGACATGAAAGTAGTAGTTGGAATATGCACAATGTGTCCTTAAATGGATAGACAATCATGACAACAAGTGAAGAAAAAGGAAGTACCCAATATTTTTGGCCACTTCTTGTCAAAAAACAGTAGAAAACTCCTTTACCTTACTACTTTTGGTCTTTTGCACAAACATCTCCTGATTGATTGATGGTGGTACAACAAATAAACGACCTAGATGTAAGCAAAGCAAAGCAAACAAACATATCTCGTACTCATATCTGACAAAGATGACGAACTTGAACTCACATCAATCCTAAAACTTACTTCATTTTGACTCAACAAATTTCCTCAAATTCATATAATTTCAATTCAATGACAACATTTTAAGGTGACACCATACTCTAAGCTTACCGAAATATAAATAAAAACATTAAAAAAATGAGTCACGTGCGTTAAAGAGGTTTGACCCTTAAGACTATCGGAACCTTCTCAGACCTATGCCCCCGAAAATTGCCCTAAAAATTCCCAAACCCTTCTTTTATTTTTCTTTCTTATTACCCCTTTCTCTCTCTTACTTACCCAAATCGATAAATTAATTTATCTTTATTTTTCTGCTGCTAATCGAAAAAAAAAACCCATCAATTCAACCTTCGAATTAATCGACCCAGGTCAGTTTCTACTCTCTTATCTTCGATTATTTAATTTCGCAACTGTACGGGTAACTATTTCCCCCAATTTAGCAACTTTTATGTTTTCTAGGGTTTCATGATTTTTTTTTTTAAAATCGAACTTCAATTAAGCTACTGTTTGTGGTTGTAACTTCGATTTGTTGCTTTTATTTTGATTATTGAACTATACCCACCTCGAATTTTGTTAATGAAGTTGGAATTTGAGTTAATTTTTTCTACTTTCCCCTTTTGGTGTCGTTTTTGATTTGTTGGAAATTGGGGGATTTTGATGTTTCGATTTGGTTATTTAGTTGTAAAGATTGAAAATTGAGCTTGATTTTGATATGGGTTTTGTTTATTTTTGTGTTTGGATACAGTGTTCTGGGTTAATTGAACAACACTGCTGTTGCTGGATGTTTTGATCCAATGAGAAAATGAGGGTTTGTGTTGGTGAATACTACGAGGTGTAGATTGTTATTGAAATGGGATTTTAGTGTATGTAGAAGTTGGAGTTGTGAATTTGGATGGTGGGGAAGCAGTTGGAAGTGAAAATGCCGGGAGATCGGCATTTTACCCGAATCGATGTATTAGAGATCAAAATTCAGATAGGGAAGAAATTAGGTAGTCAGAGAGCAGATAAGTATTTCGGTCTGTTAAATAGGTTTTTCAGCTTTAAGCTTGGTAAATCGGAGTTTGATAAGCTCTGCATTGCCACTGTGGGAAGAGAGAATCTCGGCCTGCATAACCAGCTCATTCAGTCGATTCTGAAGAATGCGTGTCTTTCTAATGTTCCGCCACCGAAGAGGAATACGCCAGAGAAACCGGTGGTCGATAAAGTGTCAAATGGGTTTCAAAGAAGTTGTCTGCAGTCTCTTTGCCGAGATGTGTTTCCACAGTCACCTAGGAAGGGGAGAACTCCATGTATCCGGGAACGTAAAGGGAAAGAGCGGTTTAGTCCTCTGGGTCCACATGGGAAGCCCAGCCCTGTTGTATGTAAAGATCTGGGTCATAAGACTCTAGAGCAGCAAAGTGCTACCGAGCTGCTCTCTCTAGGTAGCCGTCCGCCACTGGAAGTCAATTCTGTTGAAGATGGTGAAGAAGTGGATCAAGGTGCTATAAGCCCTGGGATACACAGTAGGAGTCCAGTGACACCTCCTTTGGGAATCCCATGGAATGGGAAGGGTAACCGTAAAGTGCTCAGTAGTTTATCAGATTCTTTAACCCATGTCGAAACTTGTATTGGAAATGGCGAGCTGCCTGATACCAGTTCTTTAAGAAAGAGGTTGGAGGAGAAGCTGGAGAAAGCAGGGTTGAATATTTCACTCGATTGTGTAAATCTTTTGAACGCTGGTTTGGATGTGTATTTGAAGAGGTTGATAAAACCTACTTTAGAATTGGCTGGTTCAAGGGTAGGAATCAAGGAACAAAATCAAATGTGTGGTCAGCCTGTTACTGGCCTCAATGGAGCTTGGCCCATACGGCACACACAACAAGGTCCACGAAATACTGTTTCTGCATCCATGCTAGACTTTCGGACAGCTATGGAGTTAAATCCTCAAATACTTGGGGAAGATTGGCCAATGCAACTTGAGAAGATTACTCTTCAAGAGTCTGAAGATTGGATGGAGATTAGTTGATGTTGGTTGGTTAGATTTTCTTTTGTTGGGGTTGAGGTGCTGAATTGTTGATAGAATAAACTCTAACATTGATTTGGAGCTCTTGATATTTATTGGCGGCTATGTGGAAATTTTGGTCAGGTCAAGTTGATTCGAGGGAATTTTGCGTCATGTCAAGTCGATACCAATGTAAATATAGCTCATTGTGGTAAGTAGTAGGCTTATTGTTCGAATGTGAAAGATATAGAATTTTGTTATAGATACTTCTAGGCACCAGCTAATATAAATAGTTTGTTCATCCCACTTTAGTTCTGTGCTAAAAACTTCTGAAGAGCCGCTGTAGCTTAGATTTATGTTATATGAGCAATCTTTTGTCACCAACTCACCATTTGCCTCTTGTGTCTTGTTGCGATTCATACCGCGCTGTGGTCTCTTCTATTATTGCTTTTGATGTTAGACTATTTGGCAATTTGGAATCTTATGGCTTACACGCCTCTTCTGTGCTGTCATTTTGATCTCATTTTACATTGCTAGCTAACTTCCCCCAAAACTCACTATCCTCCGTCGTCGAATGGACATGTGGCGAAGTACTACTCCTAAACGTTATTCTGCGACTCTCTGGGTTTCGTGCTACGGTGACGGTGCTAGTGTTGAACTAGGAAAAAGTTGGCTTCTACTTTTGTAATTGTATAATAGATTAATAGGTATGACATGTACGGAGTTGTCACTGGGGAGTTGAGCTCATTTGAGCAAATGACGATGTTATACTAGAGTAAGACATCGTTGTTCCGTCAAAGGCGATGCTTAAAGATCAGGCTGATGTCAGGATTGAATACGGTAGGAGATGTAGGAGCTTAAGAAGAAGACCTAAGATATTTGCTGTTCAGTGAAATTATTAAGTCAGTTTACTGGTGCTGTAGGAAAATGTCTGTCATGACGTCAAATTTCATGTTGGTGTAAAGTGTGCTTTCTTAAGCCAACTGAGCATGGAAATTAAGTTGTAGGTTCCTGAAAGAAAAATAATGGTCAACTATTATAGTCGAATAAAAATTACAGTATATTACAAGCTTTCTTCGAAGAAACGATGATGATAGAAGAAACAAAATCGATTAAAAAATCAAATTAGAGGGGCCCTGTTATCAGTCTGAGCTACAATTTGTAGTCTCTGCTAGCATTGTCTAAGCTCTCTTACAGTTGACAATCAGGCGATCATCATCGTCAATTAAATGCATCACACTTGATCCGAATGTTGCCACGGGTGCCCGTTTTGACCCCAACCCGACCCAATTTAGTTATAGCATCGACAAAGGCCTGTTCGAAGTTTGTACGATTAGTGGCCCAATCAACGACTAGGGGTTTTGACCTCGGGTCCTCGTAAAGAACTTGGTCCGAAGTGAAAAGGCCCTTCCGCTTGGCCAAGTTCTTGTAATAGAAATTGTCAAATTTGGTGGGGGTATTTGGGTCCATGTCGATTGCGATTCTTGGATCCACTTCCTTAGGGCAAGCCGCTTTTAATTTGGTCGCATACTCTGGATCGATCGTTGGGTCCGTTGTCTGGTTTGCAGAGTAGTTGTACAACCTCTTGCGGAATTTGCTGCAATGAGCGAAACCCACAGTGTGGGCAGCTGTACAAGAAAGACACACCATTTAGTTTATGTTCGTTTTTAAAGTGCATTGATCACTTGATCACATTTATGAATTAAGCCATCGAGTGTTCTTAGTTTTTGTATAACAATTGATATTACCTGAGAGGGCAATCATGTCAGCTTGGGTGAGGCCATGTTCAGCAAACAAGGCCGTGAGTTTATCTAAATCATCGGTTGGCTTAGGCAACCTCCCATGTACACTTGAAGCACTCGAGAGTAAACCATCTCTTCTTCCAAGTTCCACGGGGTAGAACGGCCCCCCTGCCTACATATGAATAAATTCATCCATATCAAATTTCCGAATTAGAAGGCCACATAAAGCCACTTATGTGCAATGATCGTTAAGGTTGTTGTCTTGATTCATACCAAATAAACAACGTCGCGGGTGGCAATGGTAAGAATATCAGAGCAGGAAACCTTGTTCTTGCAACTAGGCACCGAGTCGAGGGCCTGCTTAGCTTTGATAATGACGTCAAAACCATCTCCCGCCAAGGACAGGTTGTCCGCATGATCCCTCTCTGTCTTGTTGTTTGCCGTCGTTGATGCTATCATCACAGATGCATCACATCCCTACAAACAATTCACATTGTAAGAAACTCAATACATTATCGCAGCCATCTCATTTGTATACATACAAGTGATACAACTGATACAAACATAATAATGATGACTTACATTGACAAAGCAATCATGGAAGAAGAGGCGAAGCGTGGCTGGGACTGTTACAAATGTCTGACGGATTTTCTTTTGCACAATTTTCCGCACAGTACTCTCCACATTTGGGCAGGTAGTTGCATAGAAGTTGGGATCCAGTTGAGCATCTGCTAAATGGGGCATCAAGCACGTACCTATGAACAACGCAAGTACTGACACACTATTAAGTCGACCCATTTTTCTGTAGTACTCTCAATGTTGGGGCTTTCAGGCTTTTTCAGAACATCGGGTATTAATAACGATATATATACCTCTAAATTTGCCTGGAATAATATTACAGTTAAAGAGGATGAGGGCTTCCCTCCAAAATATTGTATATATTACCTGTCTTCACATTATTGTTCAGCATTATAAGTTGATCTTTAAAAATTTATCGTAGCTATATTCTAAACCATATATTAGATTTTATTAAAGTCAAGTTGTTGCAAAATTTTGAGCCTTGGATGACTATGCATACTTGCCGTCTCTTTTAATAGTAACATTATCATTAAACTTACTAGCTGGCGGCTGTCCTATAATTGATCGAATTTTGAGAGGCCGAACGTGAGGACACAAAAGTGCAGATGGATCTCTAAGGATTAGTCACATGGAGGAAGTTACGACTGATGTATTACAGTACTTACATGACATGTTAGTTTTATTTGTTAAGACTCTCAGTCACCCACATACTTGCACGTTTCAGGAGTAGCACTAAGCTAACTAATTGATGGTGGATTAAAGTAAGGGCTTCCCGATCCAAACTCTTGTGGAAGTATGGATGTTTGTTTGTCTCTTCTGACGATTATATTCCTTACAGAAGTTTCTCTCGAGATAGTAACACTGCAAAGGGATTAGGGATACAGGGACATAATGTTCCAAGCTGTCATAAGCTCGAGCTGTCTAATGTCCTAAGTTACATACAGCATCAAGAATTAGAGTGTCCATGCCCAGTCTAAAAAGCAGCGGTAAAGAAACAATGGTTGCCACTTCAATCTTTCGGCTCGATTGCCTAGCTTAATGAGATTTAGGACACTATAATCAAGTAATCAACCAAAGAGACTACGCATAAATGAGCAACAACATAAATCACCACTTCACCAGCCCATAATAAATATATCCCTAGCTAGTAAAGAACCACATTAGCAATTTTTCTTGTGTTACAATTACTGAATTTGGTGTTTTTTTTTTTATTTATGGTAGAGGTTACGCCCTTACGCAATCAAGATGGCAAGATCAATGCAGTTGTATATGATTAGAACATATAATCACCGTCTAGCTCCAGAAATCCTTCATTACCTTTTCTTAATTCTTCTTAATTGCACACTTCTTCATGTTTTGTGTCCTGATCGGACCACTTAAAGTTGTACCAAATAGACGTACCAGGCATCCGCGGACCACGGATGAAGATTTCATGTGCTAAATGCCACAAAATCTGGTAATTAAACTTAGTAAGAATAATGTCGATTTTTCAATTAACGTGATTGATTTACCATATGGATTGAGCATCTATTGGAAACTGCAGTGAGCATGTTCTTAGTACTATACTGCTATGGTACTGACGATGAAGTTAATGCATGTGACAAGGAAAGTTCACTTGTCATCGTGTAACACTCATCCACAATTTATTCAACGGCAGAGTGTTGCAAAATACTCCTACAATTGAATTTTTCTATTAATTAGAAGGGGGTACGGTGATCGCCCGGCACAACAATGTGGGTGTCAACATTTTATTTTCGGGTGCTAATTACAAGTGTTGACTTTATTAAGAAAATCAAGCAATAAATTTTGCAAATTTAAAGACTTTCTTAGCCTTTTGTTTTAAAATTGCCCACTAGCTAGCTTGCCTGCAAGGCTGCAAGGGAATAGAACAGAGTATCTTTGACCTTTATTTTTTTTTTTGTTTGAAGAACGAACTTTATTTTCTTATCAAGACTACTAGACTTTTAGGTAGTGCAAATTATTATGGCCATTAGTTTCGATAATTGAAACTAATTATTATTATTATTTTGATCAGGCAAAGAGGGACTCCCTCTTTGGGCGTGGTTAAAGGGTACCTCCTCACACACGGCCTCGGCTAAAGGGCAAACTAATTACTTTAGATATCTGCACGGCATTGGTCTTAAGTTCTAAGCTGACACCGTATTAGCAATTTAGCATGGTGCTTAATTCAATGAGCAAATTCTATAGCAGTTGCCAAGGTCAAATATAAGTGAAGATGTGAAGACTCAGCTGAGGTCTCATCAAAAATTATAGTACTCGTATAAATACATGTATAATATACGGCATTTCACCGCTGTATGGTTCAAGAATTACACAAAAAGAATAGCTCTTTCTTAATATCAGCAGCCACCTTTCTTAATAAATGTATAATATAGCATTGTGATAAATGTATAAATATTATCAGGCCTTTTACAATCCAAAAGAATCATCAAGAGAAATTAAAAAAGAATACAAAAAAAATCTCTTCAATTGAGGGCATCACACCGAAGACGAATGTTGCCATTGCTACCTGGCGTGCCTGTCTTCACTCCAACTCGGCCCAATTTTCTCATGGCGTCTCCGAAAGAAGTTTTGAAAGCGATTGTATCATTGGCCCAGGAAGTAACAAGGCCTTTCGTTCTTGGGTCATTGTACAAGACCTGGTCCGACTTGAAAAGGCCCTTGTTGGCTATAAGATTTTTGTAATACCAATTATCGAACTTTGTGGGTGTGAGTGGGTCCATATTAATGGCGACTCTCGAGTCAACTGTCTGTGGACACATTTTTTGTAACTGTGCTGCGTAATTCGGGTCTAATGTTGGGTCAACTTGGTGTGTAGCGTTAAACCCGTAAATCCTGCTAAACACCTTGGAACAGTGAGAAAATCCAACCGTGTGAGCCCCTGCAATTACGTAACATGTTGTGTTAGCAAAAAATAGATTAGACCAAGAACCAAAAGGTATGTAAACAAGTTTGTTGAGTCTATGAGAATTATTATACAGTGCAGAAATGCTCTCTCTAGTTAGTTTAAAGTCACCTTTGCTACTTTTATTTACAATCGACCAGCTAATTTGACCGTAAACTTACAAAAAGAAATACTCGTATAAAGTGGGTTATGGAGTTATAGGATACAATCATACAATCAAAAGGGATCTTGTAAGTATTCAAAAGCTGCACATGGATTGTATCATCACAATCATAAAACAAACTTATGTGAATTTAGGCTAATAAAGAAAGACAAGAATTCGTGCACTGAAAAGTCGGTGTTTGATCAAACTTTAGCTAAAGATTTTGGTCCAAATAATGCAGCTGACCACCGGCGGGACATATGATTATGCCAACCAGATCCAGCTGATCAAGTAAGACAGGAATGCAAAACACTTGAGCCAGTTCTTTTGTCTAAAGCCGTGAACTTGATTTATCTATCAATTGAATATAATAGTGTACTCGTATAGTATACTATATATAATTTTTGAAATCTTACAATTCACTTCATCCAGCACCCCCTGAATTCTGTCTGATCCTAATTTTTAATATCTATCCGCGTATCTCCTAAATGC
>ONZK01002066.1:2290-27484 GCA_900322385.1 Pharnaceum exiguum | reverse complement strand
GAACCATTGCACCAATCTGTGTTAGTTACTAATACAAGTATACAACAGTCTAGCCTAATGATAGTGACCCTTCTCCACCTCACTCTCTTGTTTGCTTGCTCTAGCCTTTTGTCACTGTCAACTTCTACTATGATACTTTTAAGCACTGTATGCATATATGCCTACCTTCCCGTCAGCAGTCTTTTTTAGTTAAAGTTCTCTAAACAAAATGAACAATGGGTGTACCAAATTAAAGGTCCAAACAAACTTGGCTTTCTCGATTGCAACTATTATAAGGAGGTGATTCTTATCGAGATTAGAACAGATAATTTTTAACGAACTTCGTGTATAAAAATTGAGAAAAATAAAGCGAAGAAAGAACTGGGTGAAATGTTATTAGTGAAGTACCAGAAAGAGCAGCCATGTCTTGGACGGAGAGCCCGTGAGAATTGAACAATGCCGTGAGCTTATTTACATCATCGAATGGCGTAGGCAACTTTCCACCTACACTTGCAGCTGTTGACACCAACCCGTCCAGCCTTCCCAACTCAACTTCCCAATACTTAGCACCAGCCTAGTTCACAATATTACATGAAACCACATAAATACACAAAAATCGTTCAAGATATGGAATTGATCGAGTAATTACGAAAATCATGTTCACGTATACAATGCAAGAATTTGATCATAAAACTTACAAAGTTAGCAGCATCACGAGTGGCAATGGTAAGAATGTCAGCACAAGAGATGTTTTGGCAGCCAGGAACTTTTGCAAGGGCCTCCTTTGCCTTAATTACCACATCAAAACCATCTCCAGCCAATGAAAGGTTGTCAGGATGATCTTTCTCCGCATCGTTGTTTGGTGAGTGAATCAAAACCGAAGCATCACAACCCTATATGTGTACAATAATCAATATACTTCATATATGTATTGAAAAAATGATAGATAGATTTGCCGATCAATGAAAAGTAAATTAATAAGTAATCATATACTCGTAGCAAAGAAACTGAAAGGCGCAGAGGATATTACATTGACAAAGCAATCATGGAAGTAAATACGAAGAATGGCTGGTACAGTGACGAAGGTTTGCGCAATTTTCTGCTTGACAACATCCCTAACGATTAGCTCAACATTTCGGCAGGTGTTGTCATAGTATCTTTGGCGCAGTTGAGCAGTAGCTGTGTGTGGCATCAAACAGAGTGAAGCAAGTAAAAGGGCAGAAATTAGAGAGTGAAAATAAGAATGAGCCATACTTTTTTGCTTTCGTATGTTTTGAGGTAAGCGCTTACTGATTTGGGTTTGGTCGAATAGGCGCAATATATATATGTAAGGACTAAGGAGCATATGTGGGCAGATAGACAGAGAATCCTGTTACTAAAAACTTTGTGCCTGGCAGTATTATTATGGCATGAGAATATTCAATAATTGTTTGTAAAGTTGAGTCTACGCGTACGTTAGGATGATTATGAATAATTCATGCATGGTATTAGGCCCCAGTTAGCTGCCTATGATTTGAGTCACTTTGTCATTTTCTAATATATTTTTTCATTTTCTATCAATTTCCCTATGGCCATAATCCTTACCCGCTCTATCAAAAATAAGTAAAAAAATATCCTTAACACGACTTTTTTGTAATTTTTCCACTTTGATTTGGGCATAATATTTGAAGAGATGATTAGTTTTAAAAAGTTAGTGTGAAAGTGAGATGAGAGTGTGAGAGGGGTAGTATAATTAGGGATAAAGTTTACAAAAATGAAATACAAATTAAAAAATTATTTAAAAGAACGAGGAAATAGTAAAATTTCCCTATAATATGTGTACTATCCCCTAAAAAAAATTCCCTAAAAAAATCACTATTCAGTGAGATTATGGAATCAATTGTGTACTATATACACGTCTGTCTCCTAAAAAAGCACATCCATATACATTGGCATATACAAACTTAAATTTAATTGATTAATACGAAAGACAAATTCTACAATTTGTGCGAGTTGGAGACTCGCAGACGACTAATTCTATCGTACAAGCGGATGTATATAGCAATATATACCCTTTTTTGTAATTTGATGATTAAATATTGGGTCTTTAACTTGTTTTGAATAATTGGGTCTAAAAATAAGAGAAAAAAATAGAGAGCGTATATACTACAACTGTGAGTGTATTTCTTGAATGACAAATATAGCGTCATGATCCTCTCCAGTACGTCCCCTATTATTCCCCATAAATTGAAGAAGTCCTGTCCAATTTATCACACAATTTTTATTTCTATTTTGCTTATTTATTTATTTTTCAAAAAACCCCCCTATTATTCCTCGTAACTCCAACGTGTAAATATAAAACTGATCCTCTCCAATTATAAAGGGGGATTGTAGAGGATCTGAGCCCACAAATATATGAGTGTATTTCTACCCTTGCATGAAGTTGTGATACGAGAGAGCATCCACGATCCTACAACATTCACACTAAATCCGCCGTCCTTTACATGGCCTTCCCAAAATTAGTGCTAGATTTATATCTTTTGCTTGGTAATAGTATCATTACTTAGCATACTAGTCAACTTCGCACATTTAGTCTCTCAGTCATGTGAGGTGCTGGGGTTTAAGGTGACGTTTGGGAAGGAGTTGAAATTGGTAGTTGGTAGCTGATTTTAGGTAGTTGAATTAGACCAACTTATTTTGGTAGTTGGTTTGACCAATTTATTTAGGTAGCTTGTTTATAAGAAATGTTTGGTAAATAAGCTGGGTAAAAGTAGTTGGTTTCACATTAAATGACCATAATACCCTATTCACTTTAATATCAAAATAAATTTTTTATTATTAATGAGGGTAGAGTTGTCTTATTCATTGGATATCAAAATAAGCTGGGCAAATAAGTTGGGGGGATGTGGCTTATTTTTGGACATCTTATTTTGCCAAATAAGATGGGAAATAAGGCTCTTACCAAACATGTTTGAGAGCTTATTTTTCTGGTCAAACAAGTTGCAACCAAATAAGCTTGCAAATAACCTACTAACCAAACACCCCCTAAGTCAAGCACTACCTACTGAAGTGTTCAGTTGTTCGTAAAATTCTGTCTAATATAAGATCGAGTTAGAGTATGTTTGAAGACTAAGAAAAATTAAAAATTAAAAATTAAAAATCAGTTATATGTTGGCATTGTTTAACGTGTTATATTTCAGAGTTGTTTTAGAGGTTATTTTCCAAAATAATATCTAGCAGTAATTTTGGGAAGGCCATGTCAAAACACACTAGTGTGTTTTGTTCGTCTGTAATAACCTGAATCGAAATTTAATTAAACTTAAACAAAATGCAATCCTAGTATGGGAGGGAAAAAAAAAAGCCTTACACATCCGATCTTGCAATAAGTTTTGAGTTCATCGCACATTCGCACTCCTAACTTCATAATTGAGAATAATATCAATTATGTGGGCTCATTATTATCATCCGAATCATTGTAATGAGCACCAGTTCGGCGCTTCCTTGCCATTTTGCCACTCACCGACGAACTACCCCAATTCCTTAACAAGATTTAGTATGACTGTTTTTCCGGTGTTAAGAAGTTAGTACATGTTGATGAATGATGACTCGACATAGTTGTTCACATTAATTTCAGATAATACAACATCAAGTAAAGTATTCCTTCTTCTTTTTTTTGTTTTGATATTGTTGCCGTTTTCAAGCGCAATTCGATACCAACAGTATTTCTACTTTTGTACTCTTTTAACTGGCTGTGTTTTGTTCGTCGATAGTAGTAGTATTATAGTTCAATTTTTCAGTTTTCAGTTCAATTTAGTTTCAGTATAAATCTTTTCAACCAATATCAAAAGACACTCTTAGTCTCCTTGCTTAAAAATATAAAAAAACATGTGCAGTTGGCACCGAACCGGAAATAAGGGAGAATTAGTTATTTCCAGTAATATGAAAAGCAAAAAGATACTTGGCATTTTGCTACAAGGCTACAGGCTACAACTAGTGCATCGCGGCCGACTCAAAAAATATGCCAGTGGTCGGATTGTCCGGGTTGTTTTGCAACAAGGATGTTGAAAGTTGATACAAATACTCCATACTGTACGTATTAAATTTAGCTTGCAAAGTCAAATGTGTGAAATCAGGATAACAATCAGTGTCTCAAACTGTTCATTCAGTCAGTGCCATCACGTGAATATGTGATACTCAATTACTCACTAGTCACTACTATCATGCTATGCAAGTCAAACTTCGGGCCAAGGACCATTATCCGATTCAAGTTTCTACGGTCTTGTGTAATTTTAGTTTATTTTGATAAATAAGGTCTTATATACGTTTTATATATATACGTTGTAACCTTTTAGGCCTTGTTTGGTACATAGCGTTTAGCATGAGCGTTTATTATTTTATAGTTGTAAGAGCATTTTTAACTAGATGAAAATGCTCTTTGACATATTTGGTAAAGAGTATTTTTGAGGGGCCAAAATACTCTTTGCTAAATGCTCTTGTGAACAACATTTTCACTATTCACTAATATTTACACTATAAAACTGCTAACTGTTACCAAACAACTCATACATGCTAACCGCTAACTGCTAGTCAAACCTACTAACTGCTAACTACTAACTAATAACCGCTAACTGCTCATACTTTCTCCCAAACAAGGCCTTAATTAGGTCAGTTTAAGGAGTCATTAATGCATTTTTTTTTATAGATGGTGATATAGAAAATGAGAGAAGAGAGGCACACACAAAATCACCTAGGCCTTGTTTGGTAGCCAGTCCATAGAGGTAACTTTTTGTGTCTTGGTTGGTTTCAACGAAAAATCCCTATCAAACAGATTCAGCTAGTTTTTTTTTCACCCAAATCATCCGCAAATTAACAAGTTATTCTCCCCAAACTAGTTTGCATTATCTGATCAAATTTACTAATAAATCCAGCTAGTCAAATACATCTAGCCAAATTTAGTTATAAGCTACCAAACAAAGCTCTTTATAAGGATCGCATGCTTTTCCTCATTAACAATTGAGTTGCAGAACACACTGATACTCTTCGGAAATTCCATGTAATATTCTCATCATGATAAGGTTCATAACAATGTATAGAAAAGTTTTTTTAAAAAAAAAAAAATGGTAAGGAGGCCTGCCCTAGGATTCCCATCTCGGGCTGGCCCAAGAGATGATGGGCTGGGCTGGGCTGAAGGGGGGAGGGGGAAGAAACCTTCATCCAATGCCCCTAGTGAGAGTTGAACCTTGGACCTCCACATTGAGAGATCAAGGCAACTACCACTAGACCAAGCTGCCTTGGTTAATGTATAGAAAAGTTGACACAGGTTGACGGTATATTTTCACTAGTCTTCAAATTAGTTCAACTATGATTTCTGATTATTGTTTAAGGTGGAAGTAGAATAAAGCTTAGTTTGTTTTAATTCCCTTTGAATAAATTGTCAAAGCGGGCCTTCCTGGCCCCTGCCCCAATCAACTAATCCCTCTTGTAGGCTTGTTGTTGTGGGCTGGCTGGCGGCTGGGCTTTGTCTTCCTTTGGAAGCTAGACAGAGTGACGGTTCATTTATTGAACATGGCTTTTGTCTTCATGTGGTGAAAAATGTCAAATATATTTGAGAGAATATTACTTTGGACTAAATGGGCTTGCTCACCCAACACCGATACTATAGACCCACTTATCCGTGGTCATAGATGGGCGAAACATCTAGTCAACTATCTCTGGTCAGCTTTAGTCAAAACTTTATATGGACCTCGGCCCATGAGTGATGACAAATTGACAATGGAGGTTTTTTGAGTAGTCAGACTAGTCACGGATGGACATTGTATATTCTCTCAATTATCTGACAATGGTGGTGTGTTCACTTTTTAACTGATGAAAACCCGTATTGTCGCATATTGAAAATTTGAAAGTGCAAGACCCTTTCCTGAGATTGGATTCCTCAGCGCGAGATTTGCCATAGAAATTCTTCATAATACTCACGGCAAATGGTTAATTACTTATTATGAGTATCTGAAATTTTACTCTATTCCAAGATGGGAGTCATAGTAGTTATCATTGCAGCATGCTATTGTACGAAGTCCCATAGATATATATGTCCATTAATCTTTTTTCTGTTGATACTAGACTTGATTTCACAAAAACTTGTGTTAGCTCGTTTCATATATGCGACGAGCTAATTATTGACAAAAAAAGTTAATTAATAACTCCTCGGCTGTTATTACTGAGTCGATATCAATCATTAGTAATTCGTCTCGTATTTAGCACTAATTTTTCTTCCTAACAGTATCTCAAATTTGAACGCAACGGCCATATGATTCGGATTCCCTGGTCAATAACTCAATACAATAGAATAGCACCTTTCTCCGGTCGAATTAGAATGTCATAAAACGATGACAAACATTTTGACATTAATGTTAATTACATGCATACTCGTATCGTTTGTTAATCATATATTCCATCTTGGTTCATGATTAGTTGATTACCATGTTACTGTCCATGAAAATATAAAATTCCTATATATTTTTTCTTTGCTAATATTGTAGTTCGCCCGTAATTATTAGACATGCCAGCACAAATAACTAATCATAGTCGCATAATAATAATAATAATAATGAGTTTTTTTCTCAAAAATAATAATGAGTTTTGTTTAATCAAAGTTTTAAGTACCTTTTGATGTTCTCGGAAGGCGGGAAAGGAATAATTTTATGAATTCGTGACGCATCCCACGCGTCAAATAGAATAATGATTAAGAGCCTTAATTGGATCCTGATCCAATGAACCTGTTGGACAATTGTTATTAGTTTATCGAGCAAGTGAAGGTGGGAGCTGGCCAGTTAGGTCTACAGGGAACACATAGTATGATCTAGTATCAATTTGTCATGGCATCATGAAATCAAAAGAGTTCAACAACAAAAACAAATGGTAAATCTGATACATTTGGAGTTTTGTAAGATCTCAAGTCTCAGTAGATTATCTTTGGATAAATTTAATGTAGATGATGTGTATCCGTATGAGTGTATGACCGTATCTTGCTTTTCTTTACATATAACTATTTCGTTAGCTTAAGACATGCCATCGGAACACTTGATTACCTAATACGGGGAATAATTTCGAATAATCTTACATATTTTATTGGAGAACATGAATCAGATTCATGAACATTTTGAAGCAACATGATTTGAAGAGAATATGCATCTGTTAGGGCAACATTATCCCTACAACTTTAGTGAGTTGCAAGGGAGTTGCAACCAAAGTTGTAGGGATAATGTTCTTGAAATTTGGCAAAGTTGTCTTTGCAACTCTTATATTTAATGCTAGTGTTTTATGATTGGTTCTGTCAAATATTTTTTACATTCCCAAATTTATACCCATCTAAATTTAAAATAAATAAAATATTTGGAAAGTTGCAACAAAGTTGTAGAAATAATGTGGGAGTAGAAATAGAGTTGCAAATGGGGTATAAGCTGATGTGCATGTCATACTGTCATGTATAGAAATTCGTATATAATTGTAGGCATAAACTTGCCCTTATGCAGTGCGAACTGAGAGGAGGCTATCTCGTTGAGTTAATTCCTCACGCATATCGGACTAATAAATAAAATCATACACCCCCGGACCCGCCCTCCCAAAAAACAACAATAATAATAAAATAAAAAAACAGCAACAATTTATGTTTCATCTTGCTTTGTACTATCCAATGGTGGAGTTATATCCGTTGGGGGCACTCGGTAATACAAAATAATTTTCTTTTTTGGAGGACCAATAAAATAAGATCTTTTTTTTTTTTGAAAGCGAAGATCAAAATTTGAAGAGTAAAATAGTGAGTATTTATTCTATAAATTAATCAATGTAAGAGGCTTGGTGTGTTCTTCTTGCTAATGAGTTATTTTTTTGAACTACAACATAATCACATATGAGTGCAGCTCACAAATTGAACACAAGATATCATGCTAGTTAGTTAGTACTTGCATGGAAATGTTGGGCTAAGCAACAATTGACCAATAGTTTGATCGGGTCATTTGTATCTATATGTAGGCATCAACTAGTTCAATTCAATCTATCAAAGTCGGATCGGAGTACTAGACTACTAATCTAAATAAATTTAATTCAATTTAATGTTAAATCATTGCGCGCAAAGTAAACACAGCCTGTTTATGATCAAACTAAATTATTGAGAGACGATCATAAATGAGTGCCGGACAGATTAGTGGCTTGAGTACGTGGGTCTTCGGATATTATCGGTCATGAACGCAAATGAAGATAGCCAACTGGAAATACGATTTTGCCAAAAGAAAGGAAAAAAACTGGAAGTAGGACTGTCAGTTTCGGTGCTGCTACAAGCCTACAATTATGCTGTTAACCTTATGATAAAAAACTTGTAAGTGCTAACTACAAAGCGAGAATAGTCAAAGGAAGAATGAATAGCATGCGCCCGGAAACCTTAACAGTACAGTGGCTTCGGCCTTAGCTAAGCTAGATTCCCCCACGGCCACGGGCCACTGAACCCTTTTGGAAAATCTAGACAAATGAAAACTTTAAAATTCCTCATCCTGGTACATACAGTTGTACCCTCCACATCCATCATTCCCTCTCACATTACAATGCAAGTACTCTACTGACAATTATTATTCAGACTGCTTTCTCTTCGAATTATATCCAGTACTGTATTGCAAACATTGACTACGTATTATGTTCCTAAAGAAACAAGTTCAACTCATATTTTGCTTAAATCTTCGAGAATAGTATTATTCTCAAGCATATATACTGAGGCTAGTAAGAAAAAAATGGTTCTAAATCCATTCTACTAAAGTAGAGTACATTGCAAAAGTTATGTCCTTTCTTAATTCAAACTTGAAAGCTATCTTTATCTTTATTATATTAAGTTTATAAATACTTATTATAAACTACTAGCTCTGTTGATCTCCAAAAAAAGAAAAACTACTAGCTCTCTTAGTCTAAATTTAGCTGTCCACTAATCCTTAATAATGTTTATATGACCATATAAACTTCCATATATATTTTCAAATTAGACATTAGAATATTTTTTTATTGCCATTTTAGCAGTGGGTTTTTATTTGGAAAGATCATGAGAATGTATGAGCGAATCACGGGTAATTTATAAGGACATCGTGGACATTTTAGAGAGTTTTTAAGAATCAGACATTGTAATCGAGACGTAGAGAGTACTTCATTTCACTGCTATTCCAACAGTGAGATAATATGCAATGTTTAATATCAAAAACTTACATATTTGAAAAAAAATATCTTAAGTTAAAGGTGGATTTTATGATTTGCTTAATAAATTTTATTTTCTAATTAGAAGAAGTACTTATTTTTTATCAAACTGATCATATATATGATGAAAATTTATGTACACTCGCTTTAAATATGAGACGAGATTACTAATGACTAAAAAATATAATGGTCACTAACTTAGATTACTGATCGCTTTTAATCATTATTGATCCCACAAAACATACACAAGTTTTTTTTATTTTTGTATATTTACATATTTTTTTCATACATATTTAAATATAATTTTCAAAACTGAAACTTCGAAGTTGAGAGAAGGAAAAACAAAAGGAAAAGAATCATTGAGTCATTGACAAAGGAAGAAAACTAGAAAAGCCATTACCGAAAAAAGAAAACTAAAAAAACCATTGGATCATCGTCATTTCAAACTTTATCATGGGGAGTTGAACATATATAGGGACCAGAAAGCAAAGGAAAGCTAGAAAGGCCTCAATGTGGTTCAGGCTTTTTCAGCACACTGATCTCGCTCAAAAAACAAACGCTGCACTAAGAAAGTCTTAGGACCCCACCACCATAAGACAACAAAGGCCCTATTTTACCCACTGCGCCTCCGTCCACCGGCAACGCGTGCATTGATGTTCATGTCCTGATGTCCGCTTTCTCTCGGTAGCTGATCCTTTTTCAGTTAGGCCTACATGCATGTGAATTCTTCTTTCTTTCTATTATTTCCTTCATCATCTATTCCACTCTCTCTCTACTCTCTAGCTAGCCTCTTCTCCCATTATTGTGCTTGTGGTAAAGTGTGGGGCAACTGTTGGAACCTTGTTGTTGATGCACTTCGGAAACATTAATATACAACGATGTTTGGACCACTTGAATGAAGTGAAGTTAATAACAAAAGAAAACTAGAAAAGATAACCATGCACAGATTAGAATCATAGAATGATATGAGTATTCTCGACATACTTGGAAACACACCTCTTGCGATTAGTATGTAGGTCTACCAGTAGCATGTAAGACTAGGACCAGTGTATGTATGTATCTGGCCTGGTCGTGGTCATATATTGCATTTTGGATATTCAAAGCTGGTGGAGTATTCAATCAAATAAAAAAGCTGGTGGATTAGTATGTAGGAGTACGTTACGTTGAACACAATGGTAAAAGAATATCTGGTGATCGACCTTTAATTTTATAATTGTATAGATATAGATCGTACGTATAAATCTGACGAGGAATTTAGTGTGTTGACATTGCCAAAAATGTATGTTGTGATTGGCTTGCACGATTTAAAACGTTTTACCTGAAACCAGTAGTACTACTTCTCGGACAGATCAGTTGATGTTACCACAACAAATCCAAATGGCAATCTATCTTCATGAAATCAGCGACGACTCCCATGTTTACGAAGATCGACCACCATTCTGTACATTGTTTTTTCTTTACTAATTGAGTAAGAAATGAGCGACTAGTCAAAAATTGTCTATATTATAACCAATATAATTCTGTACAAAGGAAGTCATCCAATTTAATCTAATATACCAAAGAAGACGTAAACATCCATACGTGTTTGCATGCTAAATCGATCAATTTCGAACAGTTTACGATTTCTTGGAACTTTCTTGAGAGTAAGGCCTTCAATTACATGTATTGACTTGCGACCTTTTCCAAGTTCTGATGATCGACAAAACAAACGAATCATGGTACGCTTATAATGTGCATGCACTTAAATGCATACTGCATAAATTATGTCCCCTTTTCTCCTTAAACTTGTAAGATCTAAGTGACATACACATACTCCACGAAAGTTGAAAATCGAATCCAATAATACATACTACCACCATGTAATATAATTTTATTGCATAGTCTTGATAATCCACCTCATAAGCTGGATATGCCAGGCCAGTTCGAGGGTACAGTTCATGGGAATAAATATAAAATCTGAGATTGATTTCTTAACACCCTATCCACATGATTCCGCAAGTAATTACTCAGTCTCAATCATTATGCTGCCGGATTTATATTTTCCACTAAAATCCAACAAAGGCGACCCACCCCATTATTTAAGCACTAACCCATCTTGATCTAGTGATCTTATCGGCACTTATATATGTTCATCAGACAGTTATGACGTTAGTTATTTATCAATTGCTTAATTAAACTTTAAGCTAAGGTTGTATAAAAAAGCTACTGAACTACAAGATCTTGTGGCCAGAGTTTTAGCTTTTGGACTATTCCAAGAGGTACCACTTTGATCGTACGGTGATGATCAACGTGTCGGCGGGCCAGGAGGATGATGCCACCACTATCTTGAAGTCTTGATCCACCTCTTTCTCAGATTGACAAGTCCATGATTACGAAAAATAATTATTAGCAATAAACTAATTACGATCATTAGTCAGCCAACTGTATCAGATTGCACACCATAGTTTGGGATGCATGTGATTCTCCAATTGTATGGCTAAGCTAGACTATTATTTCTCATTATCACTTCAAGAAAAAAATTATTTCCTTTTCTTTGTTCTTTCGATCAGTTTTCATGTTTTTTTTTTCCTTTCAATTAGAGGTATTCACTGGATTTAAAATGTTCATTGAAGAAATTAAAGGGAAAAATATTTGGATTTAATTTGGCTAGCAAATTATTGCGGTGAAATATTGTTACTCCGTAGTTATTTTGCTTCATCTGAGGTATTGAGTAAATCTAATTAATCATCCCTAACTTTTCCATATTTAGACCTACAAGGCTACAAGTCTTGACATTACCACCCAAGAAAAGAAAAAAGAAGAAAAGAAAAAAGAAGGAAAATAGTACTCGACATGATTCCACTGAATAAATTAACCAAGAGGCTTAGATAATGTGATCAAAGACTTTAGAATAATGTGTGTATACCAAGGTATTAATTAATAGTATAATCTACAGCTAGTAAAGGTGTGGAGGGGGTATAATAAGGCCTAGAGCAAATGCTGGGGACAGTCTAAGCATCTCCCTCACAAATCTAATACCAGATTGGCTAAGGGCTCTGGATTTGTTTGGCATGCCCTCATTTCATCAACCCAAAAGTTGGAACACCCAAAACACCAAACTCCAACAACACTAACAAAAATACTTCCTTGGTTTCTGTGTTTGAGCTAGAAAAAGTATAAAACAAAGAAACAAACACCACATATCAGGATCTGAAAATTCTTCCTCATTAGTAGTTTTTATCTATTTTTAAATCACTTCCAATGTTTTCTCCTAGTATATATCCTTGAGGATTGCAAAGAGATCAGGTCCTTTCACCATCAAGAAAAGCTGTAGCCAAAATCTCATTGCTTGCCTTCTCATATACACATATATATACTAGTGAAAAAAATCAGTCTTTCATCAAAAACACCATATCCACAATCTTCTTCCCCCTAGTGTCACCTTCATTCGTATATATCAAGATCAGATTATAGACTCTCACAGGTAAGATGATTTCATAAATCTCTTAATTGTCTCCTTGATCATCATTAATGATTCCTCTTTCATTTCGTCTTACAAGATCGTGTCTTAGATATTATTGTACATATAATCGTGGCTCATATTTTGTCAAATCGGGTATGTGCATGCGCGTGGGTAGGATAAATATGATTCTTCTGATGAATTTGTTTAAAGTTGGTCTCATCAGTCACTTCCTTATTAGATGTTTCTCCCATGACATAAATGCTTCAGTCCACCAGATTTATACAGCAAAAGAAGCGATTAAAAGGATCCATGACACTGTCGAAAAGCATGCAAAGTAATAGGAATGATAGTGAAAGATGAATATGACGCGGGTCTTATTGTCTTAAAGCACAAGGATCTGCTCGTCTATATTTGAGGATGTCATTGAAACCACTGAAAATGATTTGTCCTTAGGCAGAAAATATCTAAACTAAATTCCCCCTTCCTACCTAAATATACTGCTCACTTGAGAGGCTATTTGTCCCCAAGATAGCAGGAAGATATTATTTCGGAAACTAAGAGTGTCCATTGAAATTCTTTGGGTACATATGCATAAAATTTACGTATCATATAGCGACACATATGCAGCTCATTGCAATAAACACAAACAAGACATTAGACATGCACATCCACTTAATTGGCTTCTCAATAAAAGGTAGAAAATGATGTCATATGCTACTGTTATTCCTTGTGAACTGTCTTGTTATTGCTTGGACTCGAATTATCCAACCAATCATGCATATTGTTGAATCCAAGATCTTTTGGTGCTTCATATCTTTATATCTGAACCCTTGTTTCTCTCTGGGCTTCAGGTACTCCAAGAACTATATATATCCCACTGAAGTATATAAGCAAATAGAATTTCGGGGTAACTAGATTTTTCTTTCCCCAATGGAAAAAGTTATGAAGTCTTATGATAAGGAGTTTATGCGAATGGCGATGTTAAAGCACGAAGAAACATTCAGAGAGCAGGTAAATATGATTGATATACGTACAGATTTAATTAAAATTTCCTATTTTTGTTAGGTGTATGTATTATTGTATGGCCTTAAGCCCTTTCTTGGTACTAATCCGTTTAAATTATCGTCTATGTAGGTCTATGAACTTCATCGTGTATACCAAGTTCAGAAGATGCTGATGGATAGAGCCGGTCATACACAAAAACAACCAAAACAATTACAACATCAAAGGCAACTGCAAGACAGATTTTTGGTAGATCATCAGATCAAGCAAGCATTCACCATTACTACTACTAATCAAACCCAAGCAACACAAAGGGACAATGATAGTAAATCCAAGGGCATAAACATGATTAGTATGGGAATCGAGCGTATGGATAACAGTAACCAAGTGGGTCTAAGATTAACAGATGCACAAGAACACATTGCTGAATCAACCAGTAACGTGAAGATGCTAGATGAGGGTGAGGTTGAGCTAACTCTAAGCTTAGGCCCTTCGAGACGTCGAAAAACGGGTGAATCCGATTCAAACCAGAGCTTATCATCTTCATCAACCGGGTCAAGCCAGACCAAGAAAACAAGCTCAAAGAACTGCAGTTCCATTACAAGAGGGGACCAATTTGGCTGGGGTGAACCCAGTAGTAATTTTTCTAATGGACCGCAAAATAACCCTCCTTGGATGTTCCAAACACTTAGCTTGAAATTGAGCTAACAAGTGAGGAAAACAAATATAACTGATTTTAACTTATGTCATCTGATCTTTAGTTCTTAATTTTCGATCTGTGGAGTTTTATTTTAATTTTTCTCCCTAAATAACTTTTAACTTTGTAAGCTCTCCACTTCAATCGTGGAAAATCTGTTGACAGAGGCAACAGGAAACTTTTTGTATAAAGCTTATTAATCTTAAAATAGATCCTTCCCTATATTCAAACGAAGTGTTGTTTTTGTTAGATGTTCACTAAGGTGATCAGATATTATCAAACGGGGCTAAGATTTTTTAAATTTTTGCCAAAGATTATATTCTGTAGCCACAAATGGTGTCAGCAGAATTGAACAAAATACAATTGTCAGTAGTTGTCTTCTTTCTTTCTACTAGTACTATATGCTTTCAATTTTCTGTTTATTCTGTTGTAACTTATAAGGCCAATTTCAGCATCATTCTCATAGATTCCGCTCTCTTGCCGAACCAGCCTTGTGTAACTTCCAGAAAGTATTCAATTTGCATATTGTAAGTGACAAATTCGTTTTGCGTTTCCACGTTGTGAAACTACTGACAGTCACCGAGAACCAATCATGATGGTGATGTACATAAAGCATATTCGTAGACGTTTATGTGAACAGACTATAGTAGGCTAGTGTTTTACTAAGGAAGATCAAGACTAAGCTATAGGATGATGTAAAGCCTATTCCAAATGGTAAAGAGAAACTCGTGAAAATATCACAAGATTAAGATTAAAATTACGTTCTTTTCAACTCATCTTTCAGATTCTTTTCATCAATCTGTTTAAAACTTTAGTTGGATTCAATTTAGTTGACTTCTTTTACTTCATTTCAGATACAGTTTTTTGTTTCTTTATGTTCAAATACAGTTTACCACTTTAATTCATTCCTCGTTGAAGATAAGGTTAGAAAAATCGATTCGGAGCGAGCTTCCTACTAGGTCGCTCAAAATCACCTCATTATGAATGAGTAAGATGCAGTTAAAGCTCAAACAGCAGATTGTTATTGCTTCATAAACCTTAGTATTAATTACTAACAAGGATTGGGTATCTCTTCACATTGATCGCCGGCTAACCTGCAACTTAATCGATTTTGATTCGAGAAATTAATGATCGTCTTCCACGAATCCTTCCTTCATCTGCATGCATGATGCATCATCCTAAGACCTAAAGTAATCAAATAAACATGCTGATACGTACAACGTACGTACCACTTACCAAAAGCATATTCCGCTGCTTAATGTTCTGATTGCTACATGCCGGCTTATATATTTAGTACGAAAGTTTTACCATGTACTCCGTAATTTAGACCAATCACCACTCTCAGCGCTTTATTTCTACTGCGGGAAACAAATTAAACAGACGATTGGTCAATTGTATACAGCTCTACGATGTAAGAAGATTCTCTCAGCTACTACGTAAACATTGTTGGACTTCAGCAATCAGCATAATAAGATATTCAGATGTCATCAAATAATTGAATAGGCTGCCATACCTGCGTCGAATTACTCCATCTTTTTTAATTTTTTTGAGGGCCAAATTCAATACTACATGAATACTAAGCTACGAGTAGTATACTATAGTAGTAATATTCACCACCGAATGTAGTACATAAATATAACTGCACGTGTGAAATAAATGTGAATGGAATCTACCGTAACTCCGTAATCGTACATTGTTAGGCATTGCACGACTTTGTTTTCACGAGCAGCACTGTATGACTTGAAGAGTTGAAGTTAGGACAGCAGGCGTGGTCGCTAGAACCAGAAAAGCTAAATTAAGGAAAAATTTCTCGTACAAAAGCGCAAAAGAAGTGCAACTCATTATCAGCATCAGAAGAGTAGTGACTCGTAAATAACACTGGCTAAGTAGTTATCAGCTATGACATAATTCCTAGTAAAGCAGTCATAACATTGATACGAGTATAAATTTAGTGTCAACAATTAAAGTATATCAGTTGATTAAGATTAAAGTTTGGAGTTTTGGACCCTTCTTGGCAGCACATAGTACAGTTGTTCGAGAATTGTTTCAAGTTCGTAATTGTTTGTCTGTCTGCCACGAGAGGAACAAGAGATTCCCAGTCCAGATATAATTATTACAGATATACATGAATGAATTAATGGATTATTGGATTGAGAAGGGCGGTCCAGCAAAATAATCAGATTTGGCTCGCACCATGTGGGAAGTCGTACAAAACTTTAGTTTAGAGATATCATTATTTGGAAGTATCCCTACTTTTTCCTTTGGGCTCTATTATATGATCCGATGGCCCTGTTAGTTGTTCCTTGATTCTTACCTCACTATCCTTTTTGCTGAAAGTGCCTTTATCCTCTTCAAAAGGAACACAATAACTTCTGTAAGACCCTACCACCAAACACTGGAAAAATTTCTATCCACTGATCCACCCTTCCACATCTCACTAACCAAAGAGGTGTCAAACTTTTTAGTACAGCCCAACTAAATAAAAGATATTAAAATTGAGATGAGGTTTCAATGAAGTTCGAAATTACATTGAGCTGAACGAGACTAATCAAAACCAATACTGCATTACCTTATTCAAGTTCCAGAAGTAATTAGCCGAGAACATTAGTGTTTATCGAACACCGTGTAAAATTGCTGCCACTAAAACAAGATTTCTTTTCAGTGCAGCTGATCATTTTACAATTCAACATATCTTTCAAGAAATCAATCAAACAACTAATTGGGTAGCGAAGCAGCGCACTATATTCTTCTATTCTTCTGTTTATCAGTAGTGCAAGAGGATTTGCACTGCAGAGAAGAGCTTTCAATTCTCTGACTGACGCACTGTCACAAAATCCAAAACTTTCTCCAATACAGCATCAACATATAGAATTATAGACTCATCATACTCGTATTGAATGTACTTCCACTTAATATACAAATTATATATATGCACGATTCAGACTGACAGGATGGGAAGGGAAATAGGAAAAAAAAACTGAAAGTTTTCCAAGCCTCAAAATGCGAGAACACTATACACAACCAAAAATGTGAAATAGACAAACCAGCAAAAAAAATAATCAAGAAATGGAATGACGCCGATCTTTAGGAGCCTTAGTCCGGCCCTTAGAGTGAGGAGATACAAGCCCATCTGCCGTAAACAATCGGCCCAGTTTTTTGACAGAGTTTATGAATGACTTCCTTGGCAACGGGGGCTTTTGAGCAGCTACAGATGAAGCACTACTTCCTGCAGGGCTACTAAGCAAAGACTTATTACCGTTATTGTTACTATTATTATTAGCTCCTGATTTCTCAACTTCCTTCAACTTCATCTTCAGTTTGAGAACCTCAAATTTGAGGTCGTCATTCTCTCGCTTCAATTTCCGGTGCTCATCCGCGGAGGGTGAGCTAGTGGGGTAAAGATCAAGTGTTTTGCTTGGAATAAGGGCAGTTGAAGGGGAGTCTCCACTCATAGCCTCGCGAAGACGTTGCTGCTCGTAGTAAAGGACTTGGACTACAGTTTGAACAGGCAGACGGTCATTTTGAGCTGCATGAGCGCAAGCCTCTCTGGATAGCTTCTGGCAATCCATCAAGCTGCATACTTTCTTCCTTTCCATATCACTGAGATTAGGATGAGCCTGCATTTTTATTTTGTACACTTCACACAAATTAAACTACATCTCACCAGACTCCCCAGTTGGATAGAGAGTACAGTGGCTTGTTTCCATATCACTGACCAATCCATCAAACCAAATCTTAAGCTAATAAGGTGATGAAGCACTAATTGAAAGATAATGAACAAGCCAACAATCACTGAGCAAAACCAGTTGAAGATTCTTTGTAAACATTTGACGAAGTAATGAAGTGGGTTGAATTCCATTGTTATGTAGAAGAACATACGAGAAAAGAACCTTGGATTTTCCAGTCAGGTTGAATCTGATGCTTCATCAGGCTACAGTTAAATAAGATGTTCTCAAATGCATAAACAAGATACCAGTCTGAAGATCAATTTACTAAAAAGCCTGCTGTGGGTTTTCAAACAACAAGAAACTGGGTTCACATCTCGGCTACTTTTAGTATCTATTAACCCCTCATAAACATCACCTGATGGAGAAAAAGTTGTCTCCGGACTGATATCGTTTTCAAACTAAACCTTACTAACTCTCAAGCAATGTGCACCGCTTCGTGATGCAACTAGAACAATTATCCACAAGAAAAGAGAAATGTATAATACTTCAAGTCTAAGCACTACAGAGGCAGACTAGGATGACTGCAACTATTCCCTATATCAGTAACACCTAGCTCTAAGGATTAAAAAAAAAAATGGATTGACATATCTGCATTAATATAAGTGAGAGACAGTACCTTAAGAAAGATGTCAATGGCTCTATACATTCCATCCTCAGTGACCCTTGATTGCTCAGGAACAAGCTCAGCTAGACCAATTAACTTAGAAACAGTCAAATTGCGATCAGAGGATATCTCCGCAAGGTAGTTTTCCATCAATTTCCCCACCCTCTCCATGTCATTTAGTGGAGAAGCGTGTTCTGCACCTCCAGCGTACTTCTGATGATTCCCCTCAACTTCATTCTCAAGGTAGTTCATCATGATTCTCCTCACTGTGTCTACATCAAACAAAGTATCCCCAGTGAAAGAATATGAAGGTATCAGAAGATCATCGAGGACAGCCTGACCAAGTTGTAAAGCCATCCTTTTCTCCAGGTCAAGTCGACAAGCAACTGTTGTTTCGAGATATATAGAAGACCGCAGCAGCATTGAGAGGAAACTGACTGATAATACATTTTTCTCTTTTGGCAGAAGGCTCACTATGGTCTCTAAGACAACCCGCTTCTCATGTTCTTGCTTAGGTTCAAGTTTCTTCCTTCCTTTACCGAATGCTTCCTGTTTCATTGAATGACATCATTGTGTAAGTTGAGATAGTCAAGTTAACTTGAAATTAAAAGCATAACAGTAAACGTTTTAATTACTTCAGGATAATTAAAAGGCTGCAGGTCAAAAATAATGATCACAAAGCAACCCCCACCCCCTCTCCTCTCAAGAAAAAGGAGAAATAGTAATTCGGAAAAGTTCTCACCAAACCTCTTAGAGACTTTTGAGCATAGAGCATGAGGATAGGACCAAGAGCATATTGCTTGAATCCTCTGGCAGTCATGGCAATCAAAACCCGCTGGAACATATCAATTCTAAGGGTAGCTAAATCTTCAGCCCACCAGTCCACAATAGGTTTTTGCTGAGGAACTGAGTTTCCACCATCAATGCCGCCTTCCAGAATATTTGTCCCTGAGAATTGGCTATCCCTGCAAGCTTGATAAGCTATAGCATCAATGCAACGACTCACCAACTTAACTTGCTCCGCCATTGGAAGGAGGTTTTCTGATGCAAGCAGAACGGATACACAGCTGGACAGAGTCATTAGAGCCACTTCATTCAAGTAAGCCTCTGTCCTTCCTACAAGATTTCCAACTGCATGATCCTCCGTCATTTCCAGGTACTCAGCCGCACAGCGAAGCGTAGCAATGTTCTCATTGCTTATTTCAAAGTTAATTCCATAGCAGAACTTTGCCGCGAGCTCAAAAGCATCTGCACCCCCTGGAATGTCTGTGATTTCTATGTCGGAGAGTTCGGCATTGTCGGTCTCTGACAGCAATTTCTTTATGTATCCACTTTTTGACACTAAAGGAAACTGTGCTTGACACAAGAAAAGGAGGACAAAATCAAGTTTCGCCCAACTTAGGCATAAAACTACCTCTTTGGCTGCCAGGGGATAGGATTCTTATTACTGGGTACTAATAGAAAAATCCCATACCTTTAGTAGTTGAACTTGAATTATGCATAACAAAAATCAGGTAAAAACACTCAACCACACACTAGTACACATATATTAAGATGATAACTAAAGTATGAGCCAGTCACCTTGTGCAAGGAAAAGGAAGAATCACCAATGCAAACTGTGAGATCACTAGGAATTTCCTGAGAAAAAATCCTGCCAAAATAAGAAAACAAGAACTTCAGCTAAATAATTAACTCTACCTTGACAATTTCACAATTCACAGAATCCGAATAATTGAAGATTTTCAGGAACAAACATTGGCATTCTAGTACGAGATACTGCTCACAAAAGAAGCGTGTAGGAGATAAGGTGCAAACCATTCACTAGTTCTCTGCATCGCAGAAGAGAGGCGATCCTTTTTCTTGGAAGACATATCACAATGGAGAATACGGTTGCCTAACGATTTAGTCCCACCATGAAAGAGATTGGAGAACCTTTGTACTTCATCGACCCTCCATCAAACAGTATACAGAAATGACAAGCAACAAAAGTACTAAACAAGACAAAGATGCTGCTTTATCAGAGAAATTTTCAGTGGTTAAAAGTAGTCTCAATATCAAATCAGCTATCTTTTTATTTTGGGGTCTTTATGTTAAGCTCATTTCTTTCACTTTCTCAAGGGAAACCAAGGACCGAAGTAGCTGGTTCTTGTACAAGCTAAAGCTCCAGGGCAATTTTATTAAGAAGAAAGGAAAATGAAGAAATTTATTTTGACATAATTCATTCATATATCCAATGATATAACTGATAGGGGCCTCAAGTATGAAGGGATGCCACCACAAATTGTCCCACATTGATTAAAATTTCTGTTGATGAAAGGGGCAGATGAGTCACATCATGGATGTGCTGCCAAAGCCCTTCATAAATGTGTGGTGGTGAGCTGAGGAAGATAACAAATAGGATCAGGTATATGTTTGGCTTCTCCCGTAGCAGTTGAAATAATCTGCTAGAATTTCTGATAGGTGGAAACATCTTACACCCCAAACCCAAAATACACCCATATTCATGTGTCTCAGTGCTACCTACTACTATTGTACTGAACAATGACAAAAGAAAACACCTGCATACATGCTGTAGTATCAACATTGCATTACCTCAATTCACTCAAAGTGGCAAAACATAAGTCACTTGAGAATCAGATACAGAAAGTCCATGACAACTTGACGGCTTGCCGGCTTCACCTACAAGTCAAGGATTGGAACCATATTATACATTAATTTGATTGAACAAGATTTGTCACTGGACAAAATCAAGTCCCTTCAAGGTTCTTATTCATTTATGAGACATTTTAACTGCCCGATCACAGTAAAAGTAATTAACAGATCTTATTTACCAATAGTCACACACTCACTTACTTGAGGTCTTAATGTAAGCCAAAGAGGACAAGCAAACAGGATCTACAATAATATGGTCAATTATCCAATTGGTAAAGTTAAACAAAGCATGGTTCCACGCCTATCTGTCATGACCATAGCACCATAACTTCTCTTGAAGCAATTATTGGAAAAATAATGCATAATGCAAAGTCCTTTCTCTATCACTGCCTTTTTTTCCTCATGACACTACTATTAGAAGTTACAACCACATTAACAATGAGCCAGGAGGCGCACATCAGCATCATGACTCATGAGTGCACCATATTGAAGCCGTAACCATACACCATGAGACCAAAAAGAGGGATTGAAGAAGGTTCTCTAAGGTGCAACATTACGGCCTATTCTTATCACTAAAATTCACTTTAGTTCAGTTTTTCTCGGTTAAACTCCCTAAGGGCAATAGCTACTAGTTTTCGAGTTTAAAAGCAAAATTTTTAACAGTAGAGCTTACGAAATCAGAAAAACAGAAAAATGATCGTGATCCAATAATGAATATACATTACCAGACGGACCGTACCATAACTCCTGAGAAGTCGCAATATCGTATCGAATCTATCGATGCTTTTATCACAATCATTGACATAACAAAACACCTAACCATGACCGTGATAGACGGAGGGGCGAAGTCGTACCGTGGTGGGTACCGTGCCTATAGATATAAATAGCAATGGCGCTCACAGTAGAACATGCCCTCAGCTCTAATCACATCAGACAGCATATTAGGGTCCTTCGGCACGTCGCCATTGCCAGGTAAATATACATTGATGCAACACTGACAGGATCAATAATCAACCCAAATTTCTCCATGCATCATAGCAAAATAATTGGTTCTAGTTAAAAAAATTGAAGAGGGAAAGAATAAGTAGTGGAATCATGCAGAGGTTGTCATCTGGTAGAAACTCCATTGGTCAACAAACATGCTCGATCTGAAGTTTGAAACAATTTCCATAACCGTTGATGTGTGTTCCATTTCATGATCAATCACCAATTAGAAACCCATTGTTTTTCGAAGTTACGACCAGTAAGAATACTTCGGTTACAAGAGTAAACCTGGGTTAGCTTTGACACAGGAGATCAAAGGATCAGTTTCTTTCTCCAACCAACTCCGGCCTGTTCAATTCCATAGTCATTAATCACCCATACAAAAACTAAAAGCATCATGGTGACAAGACAATAAGCTTTGGATAAGCTAGCACATCAACGAATGCATCAAAGTGGTAGCTTAAAACAACCATAAAATTAAGTAATGATCATGACTTCGATGACAGAAGACAGCTGGTGAACTAAGTTGTATCAAGTAATTATTTTTAAGGTTAAGGGTACGTTATCGAATCAGTCATTTATAATAAATTAATAACATTAAGGTTGGAGAAAATTTAACGAAAAAACTAAGATTTGAATGATCTGCCAAATTAAAAGTTTGCGTGGTGCATCCAAATCATCAGAGCCAGCAACGTATGTGCAGTTTTGAGTCCTCTATGATCACTGGAACCACCTGAAACATCTACCTTGCAAAGTTTAAGTGTTAAAAAATGGCGACAAAGAAAATCCATAGTTGACACAAGGACTTCAAGCTGAGTTAGAAAGAGGAATGGATCCTGCTTGGTTCACTTGCCAGTTGCCACCAATCCAAGCCAAGCTAACTTTGATTGAATTTTGAACTGAATTGTGACTGATATGATTAAGTTATTTTCACTGAACTAAACCAATGTAGATTAATCCCGACATTTATAGAGCCTATGTTCGAATTCACTCAGCACTAGCGAATATTGAGCAAGGAGATAAGATCAAAAAGACCATTTTGATTGCCAGATTTGAGTCCTTTGAAACTCTCTCATTCGCCAGCACTATCTAGTAACAAGTAGACAAGTAGTACTAGTGAAACACTGAAACTGGGAGAAACTATTCATTTTTACAAAGAAGGCACAAAAGGACCTACGGAGAAATTAGGGCTTTCGCCACATAGTAATTCAAGTATGTAATTAATTATTCAAAATAAATCAAATCCTAACATCCAAATGCAATACCAAATTTGAACAAAAAAATGGCAATAGCTTGCTTAGAGATGATACCGTAACCGTGTGCATTTGTACCAATTCAATGTCACAGTGCCTATCATTTTGCCCAGGACCTTAACATAATCAACCCCTCTAGCGTGCGCGCCGTTCACAGCATACATCGGGTGATCTCACAAATTATCAATGGCAATAGTACTCTCTTTTGGTTATTTTTTAATTTTTTAATTTTTTTGGTTACACATTTTTTCTTTTGAGTATAGTCCAGTGACACTGATAATGGGCCGGGTCAAAACAAGTCTCGCCCCAACCAATTCCCCGCCCAAAAATATCCCACCAAAAGATAATTTCATTCCCCAGTTTTCATCTTCCCTGAAATACAACCTTTGCAAAACCAATCTCTCATCTTATCCACAAAAAATTCCCCCTCCCTTCCTTCCGTTAACCCCTGCAAAAACCTCACCATTCACCAATGCCACCATTTCTCTATTAACCACCTTAAATGCTACTAACCCAACAACTCCACTCTCTCTCCTCAAAAAAACCCAAATGGACCTCTCCTCCTCCTTCACAACCACAACACACGACCTTTTCTCCACCTTCACTTTACTCAACCACCGTCGGCCCAATAAGCCCACAAAGCTCTACGCAACAACACAAGACCTCCCGTCAGCAAGCCCACAGCGACTCTTAAAGGAGCTAGCAGAAAGAAAAAAAACAACTTCCCCAAAAAGAAAATCACCTCCTAGAACCTTCATCCTAAAACCACCCTTAGACGACACTAAACTAACACAAAGGTTCCTAAACAGCCCTCAGCTTTCCCTCAAAACATTTCCTCTCCTTTCCTCATGCTTACCCTCAATGCGGCTAAACAACGCCGATAACACCTGGATGGATGAGTACCTTCTAGAAGCTAAGCAGGCATTAGGGTACCCTTTAGAGAGTTCTGATGAAAAGTACAATGATGATAACCCTGCTAAGCAATTTGACACATTGTTGTATTTGGCATTTCAACACCCTTTTTATAATAAGTGTCAGAGGGTCTTGGCTAGGCATGTTAAGAATGGTCATTCTAGGTTGATGTTTTTAGGGCAGTATGTGTTGGAGTTGGCTCTTTGTGAGTTTTTGTTGCAGAGGTATCCTAGAGAGTCGCCGGGGCCGATGAGGGAGAGGGTTTATAATTTGATTGGGAAGAAGTTCTTGCCTAGGTTGATTAAGGTTGCTAGCTTGCATAACTTGGTGTTTCCCTTTGATGATATTAATAAGTTGAGGCGCCCGGAGCGCGAGCCGCCTTCTAAGTAAGTGTTGTTGTTGTGTTGATTTGAATTATGATTTGTTGGATTTGATTGCATTCAGGGTCAATCTCTGAAACAACCTCTGAAAACAGGGGTAGGGTAAGGTTGCGTACATCCTGACCCCTGAGCACCCCGATTCAATGGGGATTTACACTCGGTTGTTGTTGTTGTTGAGGTCCAGGGCCTATTAAGTTGAAAGATTTATCTTATATCTTTCAATTTAGGTGATTATGAACTATAGCAAAATGGCTATGAAAACCTTCCAGCACTTCTTATTTTGGTGAAGTTGTTGGAAGTGAGTACTTCAATGCAGCAATGGGTCAATCTCGGAAACAACCTCTCTGTTTTCTT